>JBAMJV010011090.1:0-45000 GCA_037951105.1 Echinarachnius parma | reverse complement strand
TCAAGAATCGTTGGATGGATTTTGTTCAAACTTTGTACAATCCATGTATTCAGAGGTAAAATTATTGGTAAAATTATTTACTAACACTGAAATCAATGAAATCATGTTACATGAAACAAATCACTTGCAAATGTGCAGTGTGCAGAAAATTAAACATTTGTACGTTATTTGGAGAAACAAGGTCAAAGGTCAGATGTCAAAGGTCTCATATTTCATTGTTACATTGAAGTATGTATTTTGGTTTTGATATTTGATGGTTCCATGAACTAACTTCTGAAATAGATAAGAATTTCAGTTATGTCCTGAAAATTGTTTTGATCAATAGAGGGCGCTATGCTGCACATTTGTGTCATGCGGACGATCATTTAATAGCTTATTGGTTATATCACCCATTCATCTAGTTCTTTATTGATTCTGGATCACTACATTAAAATTATATCATATTATTCATCTCATATATATATAACATGTACAATTCAGAGGTCACGGCGTTACAATGCACAGATACATTTATGATATCATATTTACTATGAGCTTTAGGTTTTTCTACATTTTTATTTGGATATTATAGCTTGTTGTCTAGTACAAATAATCAATGTGACAAAATTACAAAATGCTCCTGTAGTTCACAGAGTTTACTTAGTTTCTTACCATGTAAGAAACGCATGTCTTTTTGCCGTCACGGCGCACAGTGGGCCAGAATCGACTCAAAGTGTGCCAAAATTCAAAATTGACGAATGTAAAATTTTCAATTTTTTTCATTTGTTTGGGGAAGAAAACATTCTAAAGAATATGTTTTCACCCATATTTTAATATTAAGCGAGTTTTAAAAGTGCCATATACCCCTGTGAACATGGGAAAATCGGAATGTTACTCCTAAAATGATAAAAAAGGCAACTTTACAAAAGGCGTTGAGAATTTATGAAGGAAAGGGCAATCAAATTGATACTGCATGCAGTTATTGTCTATTAGTAACCCAATTATAAAATACAACTAACTAAATTCAGAAAGGCTTAATTTTGGGGGAAATGAGCATTAACTTTCAAAAATAAAGAAAAAAATTCAACTTTTTACAAAAAGTAGCATGTTTTTTAGGATTCCAGCCGATTCCCGCAGCGATTTTAATTTCAAAATGTCCACCCAAACCTAAGCTTTCCATTAATGTTAATTTCTTTTGCAAGAATTTGCCACACTGTAAAGTGCAGGTGATTTTCCACCCCACGTCCATAGCTGTTATTAGGCATATATTGGTACACATTTGTATAGTACTACCTAAGGAGCAAGCACCCCCTTTTATAGGATATCAAACATGGAATGTTATAAAAGGTTGTGCACCAGAAATGTCTTCTAGGACCTTCTAGGATCACAACCAAGGTGCATAACCTCACGATCTAGCTACGGGAAGTCCACAAAACGCGTACAAACGATTTAACTCATAATATACGTTAATAGCGCCTTAAATCCTTAGGGTTCATGAAAGTGTGTCTCTGCTATTTTCACAATTACTCTAAAAAGCAGTATGATATCATCACATTGCTTCAGATCCGTGTTCTGTAGAGTATCTTGCATATTTTGATACCAAATGTGAATGCATAACATCTACGGTTAATGTGTCACGTCTAATTTTAAGTCACGTGTCATACACACAACATGAAATTGTACGTTCAGTTATGTACAAAAACGCATTAAAATGTTCAGACTATTCAAAACGTTACACAATTTGTATTTGGAATTCGCCAAATGGCATTCAATGATATTTTTGACAGTTTTTGAAATGATATAAACGAACAAAATTATAAAACAATAAAACACATAACAGATTAAAAACAATACAATACATAAGAATATATTAAACATGGTAATAGTAATAATGAAACATTTGTATATAGCGCATAACACATAAGCAAATATGAATTCTTTTGAGTGTATTGTTGGAATCTGACTTCATTAAATCAGGTAGAGGTGAAACAGGTTTGATAATGAAATGTACATTATTTAGAATAGGGAAAATATAGATATAGATAGCCTATAATAAACAGGAATCAAGTTGTTTGTAAATATGAAAATGGACTAACAAACAATTAATATAGGACACTTTTATAGAGAGAAATTTAAAAATGCTCCAATTATGTTTCTTATATCCAGAAACCCCTTTTAAAAAGTTCCCCTAGTCCGTGTAATATGAATCTGTCTATGTGTTACAATGCATTTGCAATCAGAAAACAGTATTTTAATGACGTCAGAGAAATTTGAAAATGGTCCAATTGTGTTTCTTAGGTCTAGAAACCCTGTATTACTCCAACTCATCAGTGCAATATCATCCTGTATATGTGTTACAACGAATTGTTGCCTTGTCCAATAAAAAAAAAGTATTTTAATGACGTCAGAGAAATTTGAAAATGCTCCAACTGTGTTTCTTAGGCCCAGAAACCCCTTATACGTTCCACAAATCAGTGTAATATGAGTCTGTATATGTGTTACAATGAATATTTGCCTTGACCAATCAGAAAACAGTATTTTGATGACGTCACACGGATTTGAAAATACTCCCATCGAATTCTATGGGTCTGCAAACCCCTTAGATTGTTACACCAGGGATTTGTTTAACCTTCTTCAACGAGTAATTAATTTTGGCACACTTTGAGGCGATTCTGGCCCACTGTGCGGCGTTACGGCAGATATTGACATTCATAATTCATAAGTTATTGGGAATTTTGGTTTTCTTTCCTATTGTAAATAATTATTAGGATAGTGGTAACAGATGCTTATCAAAAGTTGGTTCTGGATATTTAGATTTTATGAGTTATTTGGACTTTCATTGTGAGAAACACCCTCTGACCGTCACTGCGTTTGCTTGGAATTGCCCAGCAGTTTTCATAATGATTTAAATTAAAAAAGCCAAGCCAGTCATATTCCTGAATTCGTACAGATCACCAAGTTCAAGAATAGATGTCTTGAACTCGTATGAAAATGTATTGACATTTATGAGTAGCTTAAATTGTCATTCAATCATTATGGGGGACATTAACCTTGATATTTTAAAATCACCCTTTGAATTACAAACTAAGAAATATGATCAATGTAATAAGATATATGGTCTATCTAATGTAAATGCTGCTCACTGTACCAGAGTAACTAATGAGACTGCTACCCTCATTAATATCAACAAACGATGTAGATAATGGTTATGTCATCTGGTGTTCTTGAAGTATGCTTAGGTGATCATTATAGCTACGTACCTTATATGGAAATCACCCAAGTTAACTACTCTTAACCATAGTAACATAACATTCAGAAAGTCTTGTGGTATTTAATGGAATGCATTACGTAAATGATTAACTGGAGTGAAATTCAGATAATTGATGACTTAAACGATACGGTTAGGCAATGGGAAGAAATTATCATATCGGTTATTAATAGACATATTATGCCTATCAAAACCAAACGCATACAAAAGACAATGTCTCCATGGCTGAGTGAATCAATATTTAATTTGATTAAGAAACGGGATGAAATGAACAAAAAAAGCAATAACTGAATTTGGTGAATTTGAAGAAATCGACTATATCAAGTTAACATACTAATTTGGGTTTAAACAAAACGTTAATAGTTAAACCTCTGTCCGGTGAAACCAAAAAAGTTCGAAATTTTAAATTGTGTTGGAAAGTTTTGAAAGTTTGAAACTTCAACAAATAATGTTAATACCTCAAAAATAGTTTCCTCGTGTTCCATTTTGTTGAGACACGTGGTAAACAATCAACATGAAAACAAGGAAGGCAAAATTAAATCCAAATAGACGAAGCAAACAATGCGGTTATGATTACAAAATTAGGGGAATAAACGGGAAGAGAACGGTGCATTACTCCCGAATCACATCCATGACCATTAAACAAATAATAACAATAATTAAACCGCATGAAGATATGTAATCGGGCATTATTCGGGCATTTGTCACCAAAAAACAGTGTAAATAAAAACAAGCAAAGTAAAATGAAGTTCGCTGCGATTCGAACCGAGATCTATGGTTGAAAATTATAATGGGAAGTACCATAATTATGGCCATGTGGTTTAGTGGTATAAGCACTGGTAAAATTTACTGCATGACTCTGGTTCGAGTCCCCGCGAAGCCAAACTTTCGATGCTCATTTTCATCATTGTATTCAATGTATTTCTGGTCAGTTCCCTCTATCATATATATATAATTTGCCAACAAACACATTGTCATAAATATGGTAGATATGACTGTTGCTCCTATCCCGTGTTACTCTTAAAGGGACTTAGTAACATTGTCCAAATCCTCAATATAACATTTTAATTCTAGCGGTTCCCTCATACATTGTTGTATTCGTATTAACAATAAAATCATGGGACAGGTTTCGTTTTTTAAAATTTCCCTTTCGTTACAGAGATATGTACGATAGAAGTCGTCATATATGAAAAACTCAGGTGGAGTTTTGAAACCGTGTACAAAGTGAGTGCAGTGAGTTAGTGAATATCAATTTGCATTTTCGCTCATTACTTGGCCATGCAATGTCCATTTGACTTGAAATGTTTACACAATACCCTGTGGACATATGAGATAACAACAATATACATTGCATCAACCATTAATCACTTTTTGCACATGTCAACAAAGTTACTAGATTCCATTAAAGGGATCTAGTAACTGTGTTGACATGTTCAAAAAGTGATGAACAGCTGATAAAATGCGTTCTTGAACTTGTATGAAAATGTATTGACATTTATAAATAGCTTAAATTGTCATTCAATCATAATGGGGGACATTAACCTTGATATTTTAAAATCACCCTTTGAATTACAAACTAAGAAATATGATCAATTTAATAAGATATATGGTCTATCTAATGTAAATACTGCTCACTGTACCAGAGTAACTAATGAGACTGCTACCCTCATTATATCAACAAACGATGTAAATTATGGTTATGTCATCTGGTGTTCTTGAAGTATGCCTTATAGGTGATCATTATATTAGTTACCTAATATGGAAATTACCCAAGTTAACTACTCATAACCATAATTACATAACATTCAGAAAGTCTTGTGGTATTGACTGGAATGCATTACGTAAATGATTTAAGAAGGTTTCACTGGAGTGAAATTGAGATAATTGATGACTTAAACAATACGGTTAGGAAATGGGAAGAAATGATCATATCGGTTATTAATAGACATATGCCTATCAAAACCAAACGCATGCGAAAGAAAATTTCTCCATGGATGAGTGAAACAATATTTAATTTGATTAAGAAACGGGATGCAATGAAGAAGAAAGCAATTAATAATCAGTTATGGAAAAACTATACAAAAATGAGAAATAGTGTTACATCCATCATTAGAAAAGAAAAGCAGAATTATTATAAGAACAAATTGTCTGAATGTTCAAATAAAAATCAGACATGGAAAGTTCTTAAATCATTTCTTCCAATTATTAATATCGTAAGGTTGAATACTCCAAGCACTGATGAAGCATGTACATTCAATGATCGTTTTGCGAGTAAATTACTGAATACTCAGAATGATACAAATATACCTTCCTATGTGTGTAGGTCAGTACCTTGTGATGATATATTACATTTTAATGTTGTATCTGAGGCTGATGTAATGATTGAAATACGAAAATTAAAGAATAAAAAGTAAGTTGCAATTTATGGGATATGTATACACATTCAAAACTTGTGCTGATATTTTGCTTAAATCTACAACGCATTTGATAAATAAATCAATCGTGCATGGCAAAGTACCTAGAACATGGAAAATCGCAAAGGTGATACCAATTCATAAAAAAGGGTGACGAATCGAATCCGGATAACTACAGACCAATTTCGTTATTGCCATGCATTACTAAAGTTCTCTAACGAGTTTAACAATTACAATGGTTACATCACCTTCAGACATATAATATTCTTGTACCTGTGCAGTATGGATTTCGAGCAAAGCATTCTACTATAACTGCTTTGCTTAAAGTAACCGATGAATGGTTAATGGCAATATTATGGACAAAGGTGTGTATACGGGAACGATTTTTGTAGATTTGCGTAAAGCTTTTGATATGGTTGATCATGCATTGCTCCTTCCTTAAATTGGTTCGAGAGTTACTTATCAGAGAGAAGAATAGTAACTGTAGTACATAATGCTACCTCTAATCATAGACATACTAACATGGACAATCATCGACTTTTAATATATTCATTCACCTATTGAATACAAAGATATCACCATGGCACCAATGCCTGCTTAATCCCATTGATCGTATCATCGTCACCGCCGTGAAGAGTGATGGCAGTCAAGTTTTAAAAACCATATAAAACTTACATTTTCCGAAGAACTAGAACAAGCCGTGTCTTTGAATATACCTTTTTATGAAAGAAAATTCTTTAATGATCATTTTGTATAAATATCCCTTCCAAAACATGTTTAATACAAGAAAAATTATCACATTTCTAAATATTCACTACCCGTCAAAAACTTATTTTTCAAGGTTTCCGCACATTTCTCCGGGAAAATATTGACATGTATATAAAGATCGACTACGCTTCTTCCTGGTGAATCGGATGCTGTAAGTGTGCCGGAGATTGCGAAGTCACAATTTGATATTCCTTTTTACCAAAAAAGTAACATTTATGATGTGCTGATCCCGAGACTGTCCAGTAACCTATAGCATTCATGACTCAACAAGACATGCATCAGCGCAAAACACTCTTCGATAAGGAGGAATTTCTTAGGCATGCCTTAGTGAGCTCATTGTCCCGTGAAATGAAAATATTTGTCCTTGCATTAAATATGAGACAGTAGCTTTAGAAATAACTCCTGGCAATGAATGCAGCGGTGACCATGATTGGGTCAACGAGACAATATTCGTTCATTGTCCATCTATAGTACGTCTATGAAAGAAGTTTATCTCATGGTGTGCCACAAGACTCAATTTTAGGTCCTTTATTGTTTACTATATTAATTAACGATCTACCTGATATATTCAAGCGATCTTCAGTTCACCTTTATGCTGACGATACTGTTACATATTTCTCCCATGGAGATGCTAAAGAGGTTCAGTCTTTTCTTAATAGTGAAATGGTAAAGTTAGATGATTGGATGCGTACAAATACATGTAATTTGTTTATAAATTACACAAAACTGTTTGTATGCTTTTTGTGACAAGATATATGTTATCAAAGTGTAATGAAAATGATGTTAAAAGCACAAAATATCTTGGAATTCACAGGATAGAGAGTTGAAGTAGGATATGCATTTTGAAAATATGTGTCAGAAAATTGGTAGACTTGTAAGCTTTCTTGGTAGATTACGTAATACTATAAATGAATATAACCTGAATGTCATTTATAAATCTGTTATACTTCCTCATTTTGATTATGGAGACTTGGTTTGGCAATCTGCTTCAAAATCTCCTCTTTTGTTATTGCAAAAATTGCAAAATAGAGCGGGTCGAATCATAATAAGAATTAATCCGTATTCTCAAATATCTACACAACATGTTCATGATACTCTGGTATGGGATTTTCTAGACAAACGTTATAAGAAACACTTGTACATAATGATGTATAAAGTGTTACAAAATGTAACTCCTAATTATATGCTCGATAATATTTCATTGAGAAGGAACAATTATGAATTACGTTCGAGTCAAGTTATGAATTTGCCTAAACCTAGGTCAAACTGTTGTAAACGAACGTTCTTCTACAGAGGAATTTCAGTGTATAACCAATATCCAATTGCAATTCGTAATGCTACGAGCTTTAGATAATTTCAAACATTTTTAGATGAATATATTCCATAAAATTGTAAATTTTTGCAGTTCCCTGTTTTAACTCTTTTTCTCTATCTTTCCGTAACTCTCATTGAATTGATCAAATGGCGTTGGAATTATTTGTTCTTAATTGGAAGTGTTTATATAATATTTAATGATAATAATATATATCATTTATGGAGCGCCATATATCTAGGTGCCCTATTCAGAGGCGCATTATTACCCTTGGTCATCAGGTACAGTTCAAACCCGCACAATTATCTTGTGCACCATATCAACTCCCAGGGGAGCATACTAGCCCAAGCTGCCCAACGGGCGCTGAAGGCTAATTAACACCCGACTAAGTACCCATTTATACTCCTGGGTACATAATATGGAATAATTTATGAAATTATAATTTCTCTATTTTGTAATCATTGTATATAGACGTTTAATTGAGAATCTATTTTTTTGTATTCTGCTGAATTGGGTCGATCCCCCGTTGCACTTCATTGCTGTATTTATTGTTGTGATTTCGGGGGAAAAAAAAAATAACTTTTCCAGAAATGTATGGTTTGTAGGGGGTAGTTCAATGGTTAGAAATATATTCCCGATATAGTAAAAGTGTGCAAAATCGTCAAATAAGTTTCCACTTCTTTTCTGTAATCATGTTATTGTCTTTTTCCAAGGTAACTCGGTGCTACCGCTGGTCCTTGGTCTAGGGGCAGTCGCGGTTCTTATCACTGTACTGGCGGTCGTGTTCAGGTTCAGGTTCGTACCAGTTCTCTCTCTCAGTATCGTCAAAAAACAATGCCCTGACTTATAACAAGCACAGTCCATATAGTAGCGGCGCTCGTACATGGCTGCTCATGGCCAGTATGCTCCTCGGGGAGTTGAGGGATATCATTATTGTGGGCCACACTCTTTTTATTTCTCTTTTTTGTAAAGAATATAATGCCCAATAATGGGCAAAACGGTAACAATAATGGGATATATATCCCATTTTTGTTACCGTTTTGCCCATTATTGGGGGCACGTGTCCCTCACGTCCCCACCCGGTAGCTACACCACTGATGGTAAACAAACTAATTTACATGGGGGTGTCTTACAAGTTACAAGCAAACATAAATAAAAGGGTCTCCATCATTGATTTATGGTTTCACGGTTGGTTAGGTTGAAAAGCACTGGTTCGAACATCACTCAACTTAGGTGTGTTAGAGTAAATCAAGCTTGCAACTATTTAATAAATATTAAAATGTCAGTGAGCTTTAAGTAAATGTCAGTAAGTAAGGGACAGGGGCCACGGAAAGGTTTTGAAAGTTTGGAGGGAGGGGGGTGGGGGGGCGGCGTGTGCGGGAAAATATCTTCTGATGGAAGCAATTGGTTTTTGAAAATGGCACACGGTTGTGATTCCTTGTTGATGTTGCATAAACATGATAAAGGACAATTACACTATGGCTTTCGGCTACTATTATTATTCAGAGGTTGAACACACATTTAATTTGATTTGATACATGGCTTGGCATTTTTGGCCTACTGACTCCAAGCATGAATTCCTTTCTTCGAACATACCCAACTGTTTACTAATTTCTACGGCGGTAAAGGTTGATGGGAGCGGCCATATTCGCGTTAGTACCCGAATTATGACGTCTCTGCGGACAGTCCGAACAAAAAGATCAAAACTCATCATTTATTCAACAAATGTTTTGGTGCGGTGAAAACAAGTTAAGTGCAGGAATGTATCATTGATCGATCACAGTGGAGTCCGCACTGACGTAACAATGGCGTCCTCCTGCGCTCGCGTGAATATTGGTGTACCCGACTGTGTTTTCACATATTTCTTCCGAAGCAGATATCTTAGTCGGGGTAATTGTTATGCGAAATGAACAAGCATATTACGTTGTATAGATTAGGATAAACTCTATCTAAGAGTTGCATTGGGCTTTATAGCCATGATCTCATTCGACCTGCGTAGGCGGATTGCACACGTATGGCAGTATATTTTCATACGCGGCCATTTGTTCTACGTAGGCAAATTCTACCTAGGAGTGGTCACATCACCTGCGTCAGGTCTACGTCGAAAATGCTTTTTTTTTCTTCACGTGGGCATTGCGTTGATAGTACGTGGGTGGCGCGTAGGTGCTACGCCGGCAAGACGAGGAGGGCAGTGGTTATCACGTGGTCAATGCGTGCGTAGTACGTAGGTGCTACTTGGATGGCGTACAGGTGCTACATTGGTGCCACGTGGCGCAGCACCGCTTCCGTGCCGCAAACCACTCACAAAAAAATCCGCAGTTCAACTTTGAGCATTGATATATATTCCGCTATGAAATTATCCTACTCCAATTTGATATAATTGATAAACGTATTACTTCCCCTTGAAGGGCCGGTCATACTTGCGGTAATGGACGTTGTTGAACGTAGTGGTGGCTAACGTTGTTGTTCGTAGTTGAACGAAGTTGAAGGTAGTTGAACGTACTAGCATCCGTATCGTACCGTAGTTGTCCGTGATGCGAACTTGGTATTAACTCGAGGGAACCGTGATCTTCGATTTAATTTTTGAACATGTTCAAAAGAGCGGTACGTTAAAGGCATCCATAATGCTAACATACTAAACCGAAGTCTAACGTACTTTAACGAAGTCTGACGTAGTCAAACGTACTTCGCTATGTACTCAAACGTACCCTAGCGTACTCTAACGTACTTCGCCGTGCACAAAACCAGCATCAAAACTCTTGGTCCGGACATTTTTAAGCACAAAATTAGAAAACTTGCTTAGAACTGCTCAAGGCCGCACAGCGCCGTGGACTGGCTGCATACTCCGTGCGGAGTTGCTAAATATACCGTAGTCATGGTAGTGACGTTCTTTAGCGTAGTCTTCTGTAGTCTACCGTAGTCAAGCGTAGTCAGACTGACCACTCCGTACCTGACCGTGAATGAGCTGCATCGGCATTACCGAAGTCTAGCGTACTTTAGCATAGTTGATCGTACTTGAACGTACTTATCTGTACTCTTCTGTGGCTCATCGCCGTACCTTATAACGTATTCAAACGTAGTTTAACCTAGTTTAACGTACTTACACCACGTCTGACCCACATTAAATTACCTTACGGATTACTACATCCACTACCGCAAGTATGACCGGCCCTTATCATATTTACGGTAGTGGACGTAGTTATCCATAAGGTAATTTAATGTCAGCCCATATTTTATTTTGCACGCACTTGATTTCTATGATTGATTACATGCAGTTAAATGTGGGTTTACGGAAAGTGATTATAATAACGCAGCAGACCTTCTTAATTCATCAATATGCACAATTAAAAACAACTAAGTAGAAGGCCTGTTGTCATTCAAACAGAGCAATTACAACACAAGGGGGTGCTATCTAAAAAGGCATCGGTTTATTTTAAGGATATGTTACTCTCAGCAAGGCCGTGAATGGCTCTATAGAGGTGAGGTGGCGGGATCCATCGGTAAGTTGTTCCCGTCTTTTGTGGTTATGGGAAAGACAGATGAGGTGAAGGATTGACTGGTACGTGATCCTTGCCCCCTAGTAACAGATGTTGAGTTGCTGAGGTATTGTTGCCAGTTGATGTCCACAAGATCAAAGCGGATGCGATACAACATGATGAAAGGGTTCTGAAGATGTCTGTTTGCAATAGTTTGCCAGTGTGTTGATCATGACTGTGACACTGCTTGCGCGGTTGTAGTCACCACATACATAATCGGGCACTTCTTCGCTGAACCATTTCAATCTTGCTGACATTCCTCTGGGTATGTCGATCCCATGCTGTTGCAGCATATATATTGCACGATTGTTCGAACAAAGGAGAAGTAGGTATTTTGTTAGATCTTGGGCCAGAATCGACTCAACGTGTGCCAAAATTCAAAATTGGCGAATGTAAAATTTTCACATTTTTTTCATTTGTTTCGGGAAGAAAACATTCTAAAGAATATGTTTTCACCCATATTGTAATATCAAGCGAGTTTTAAAAGTGCCATATACCCCTGTAAACATGGGAAAATCGGAATGTTGCTCCTAAAATGATAAAAAGGGCAACTTTACAAAAGGCGCTGAGAATTTATGAAGGAAAAGGCAATCAAATTTATACTGCATGCAGTTATTGTCTATTAGTAACCCAATTATAAAATACAACAAACTAAATTCAGAAAAGCTTTATTTTGGGAAAAAATGAGCACTAACTTCCAAAAATAAAGAAAAAAATGCAACTTTTTACAAAAAGTAGCATGTTTTTTTAGGATTCCAGCCGATTCCCGCAGCGATTTTAATTTCAAAATGTCCACCAAAACCTAAGCTTTCCATTAATGTTAATTTCTTTTGCTAGAATTTGCTACACTGTAAAGTGCAGGCGCTTTTCCACCCCACGTCCATCGATTTTATTAGGCATATATCGGTACACATTTGTACAGTACTACCCAAGGAGCAAGCACCCCATTTGTAGGATATCAAAAATGGAATGTTATAAAAGGTTGTGCACCAGAAATGTCTTCTAGGACCTTCTAGGATCACAACCAAGGTGCACAACATCACGATCTAGCTACTGGAAGTCCACAAAACGCGTACAAACGATTTAACTCATAATATACGTTAATAGCGCCTTAAATCCTTAGGGTTCATGAAAGTGTGTCTCTGCTATATCACAATTACTCTAAAATGCAGTATGATATCATCACATTGCTTCAGATCCGTGTTCTGTAGAGTATCTTGCATCTTTTGATACCAAATGTGTCACGTCTCCTTTTAAGTCACGCGTCATACAAACAACATGAAATTGTACGTTCAGTTATGTGTAAAAACGCATTAAAATGTTCAGACTATTCAAAACGTTACACAATTTGTTTTTTGGAATTCGCCAAATGGCATTCAATGTTATTTTTGACAGTTTTTAAAATGATATATAAACAAACTTATAAAACAATACAACATATAACATATTAAAACAATACAATACATAAGAATATATTAAAAATGATAATAGTAATAATGAAACATTTGTATAAAGCGCATAACACATAAGCAAAATATGAATTCTGTTTAGTGTATTGTTGGAATATGACTTCATTAAATCAGGTAGAGGTGAAACAGGTTTGATAATGAAATGTACATAATTTAGAATAGGGAAAATATAGATATAGATTATTTTAATAATCAGGAATCAAGTTGATTATAAAATGAAAATGGACTAACAAACAATTAATATAGGACACTTTTATAGAGAGAAATTAAAAAATGCTCCAATTATGTTTCTTATATCCAGAAACCCCTTTAAAAAAATTCCCCTAGTCAGAGTAATATGAATCTGTCTATGTGTTACAATGCATTTTGAGTTGTTGACCTTTGTCCAATCAGAAAACAGTATTTGAATGACGTCAGAGAAATAACAATAGCTTTCCTAGCTGCCTCCACATTTCTCATAATTATTTTGGTTTGTATTCTAGTTATGTTGTAATTTCTGTATTAATGTCAATTGTAATCTTCATTTGATATTTTATACGTTTTTTATGATTAATGAAATAAAGAACAATTTAATTAAATTCAATTGTTGCCTTGTCCAATCAAAAAACAGTATTTTAATGACGTCAGAGACATTTGAAAATGCTCCAACTGTGTTTCTTAGGCCCACAAATCCCTTAAACCTTCCATTAATCAGTGTAATATGAGTCTGTATATGAAGAGCTTAGTTCCAAAAGGCGCTAAATCCACTTTCCAAAAAATATTGAGTTAAACGATATCAGTACATTAATAATCTACTGACGTAGTTACGTAGCTATCTAGAATTCCAAATTTCGGGGCAAATTACACGATCAAAAAAAAAATATGGAACGGTCAATGTTCATATTCCCATATGTGTACAAAGTTTGACAAAGAAACTTTCTTTTCTCCAAAGTTGAACAAGTGGATTTAGCGTCTTTTGGAATTAAGCTCTTCATATGTGTTACAATGAATATTTGCCTTGAACAGTCAGAGAACAGTATTTTGATGACGTCACACGGATTCGAAAATACTCCCATCGAATTATATGGGTCTGCAAACCCCTTAGATCCTTACACCAGGAATTTATTTAACCTTCTTCAATGATTAATTAATTTTGGCACACTTTGAGGCGATTCTGGACTGTGCAGCGTCCCAGGTTTCGACCAAGGAAGGCACAAACAGAGTTGCTTCCTTGACTGTGACATCAACGTGGTTGTTGAAGTTCAACTTCTGGTCGATGTGGACAACAAGGTACTTAGCAGAATTGACTTCTTCCATATAATGACCACGTTTGTTGTACTGACCGACAACTGGGTTCATTTTGTTTATCACTCGTAAGACTTGGCACTTGGAAGGATGAAGCTCCATGTTCCATGTCTTCTCCCAATGTTGTAGTCTATCCAGATATTATTGGAGTTTCTCACAGTCTTGGATGGATGTGATGGTCCTGTACAGTAGACAGTCGTTTGCGTAGAGATGAAATGTTGAATGGTGGATGTTATTTGACAGGTCATTTATGTACTTGAGGAAGAGCAGCAGACCCAAGACACTGCCTTGCGGCACTCCAGAATGGACATGTGCTTCACATGACTGAGGAGTTGTCCTTCCAAAGCAACTTGTTGAGTGCGGCCTGTCAAGAAGTCCTTGACCCATTTAAGGGAGGGTCCGTGTACACCGTAGTGGTCCGCCTTGAGTAGTAGTCGCTGGTGAGAGACCTTATCAAAGACCTTGGCAAAGTCAAGTTATATGACGCCCATAGGCGTCGGAAGTGGGGGGGGGGGGGGGGGGGGGGGCAGGGGGCGGCCACCCCCCCCCCCCCCCCATCCAAAAAGTGTACTTGTAAAGGTAGTGTTGAGTATTGGTATTTCCCGAAGTGCTCCCTGATATCTTTTTGTGAGATAATGAAATACTGACTGTCAAATTCAAAAGAACATACAATTGTTATGACAGAATCAAATTTATTTGATCAAAATCGATTCAGAAACCGCTGAAATATCCATAAATATATTTGTATTCAAAATGTTTTTTACCGGCAATTTAGACTTTTTAGAAAAATTTCAAAAAATGCTCGAAGACTACTTTGAAAAAAATCAGAATAGATTTTTTAAAAGTGGTTGATGATATCTCTATTGAATCATTTTTTTAGCAAACATTAAATGCACTATTTTGTATGAAAAAATGCTAAAACCAATGATTTTTTTTAATAGCGCCCTCTTGAGTTGTAATGGCTCGTTTTGAATGATAACAGGGATTTTACTTAGTCGTTTGTAATTTTGTATACTATTCGAGCATGGTCAAGTTATAAATATTACTTTGTACCGTAATGGTGCCGGTTCTGGTCAAGTTAAGTTGGGCGAATATTCTACTATTCCTTTAATTCTAATGTTCAAAAACTAATTGATGCATCCATTTAAATTTTTCGCTGCGCGCTTCGCGCGCGAATAGTTTATCCAAAGCATAGAAGTAGAATATAAATAACTGGGGCTTTTGCCGAAAGGATGG
Source organism: Echinarachnius parma (assembly GCA_037951105.1). Classification (NCBI taxonomy): domain Eukaryota; kingdom Metazoa; phylum Echinodermata; class Echinoidea; order Clypeasteroida; family Echinarachniidae; genus Echinarachnius; species Echinarachnius parma. The sequence goes on along the minus strand of JBAMJV010011090.1, from coordinate 29,734 downwards.
GTAGCGTCGCGTCGCGTCGCGTTGACTTGAATGCGACCATTCGTCCAAAGCCCCCCGGTTTTGCCGAAAGGGTGTGTTGGGAGCGTCGCGTCGCGTTGCGTTGACTGGAACGCAACCATTCGTCCAAAGCCCCCCACCCCCGTTTTTGCCGAAAGGGTGCGTTGGAAGCACTGATTTCCCATTGACAAAACAAATCATCCCGATAGGCATATCTCAGCCAATTCTTAACATGTTTCATTGATGTTTGGTATTTGGACATTATTTTCCATGCTCTTTCGTGTAAATGAAGTTCAAATTTGAAAATTCAAAAAATAGATTGTTATGACGTCATATCTTGTTTACTCAATTTGCTCAAGAGTAAGCATCTAAGCCTTGGAATAGTTAACCTTCGGATTGAATTAATTTGTTTGTAATTGAAACTTGAAATGACACAAACCTGAATAATGATAATTAGACCAGTGGCGTACCCAAGATCAAGGGGGGGGGGGGTATGTCGTAAATTTCTGTAAGCGGGGCGGGGGGGGGGGGGGGGAGAGTGGCCGTATAAAGTTTTTGAAGCCGAGACCAAGTACATTTACTATTTTCGAGGTTGAGGCAAGGACCAGTCACTTATTTTCGAGGCAGAGACTAAGACATTTTTCTAGAATCCTGTAAGCGGGAGGGGGTGGGGGGGGGGGGGGGGGGGATGGTGTCCGTTGGAAATGTTCGTAACCAAGACCAACTATGTTCAATATTTTTAAGGCTGAAACCAGGGTTCTTCACAATTTTACAAAGCCAAGACCACGGGTAATGATGGTCGAGGCTGCTTAAATGTGGTCTCGAGACCAGCCACACGTTGTAAAGAGGGGGTTCAACCCCCACCCCCCCCCCCCCCCCAACAAAAATAAATAATAATGATAATTTCTGGTCAAAAGGGGGGAGGGGTGAACCCCCAAACCCCTCCCCTGGGTGCGCCTATGGATCAGACTCAAATTAGTTAATTCCGAAGGTAAACTATTCCAAGTCTTAGATGAAGACCTCTTCAGTAAATGCATACTTTGATCAAATAGGCCCTTCATAAGTTGTATATACTTTCAGGGACACAATTAAACACACTTGACTCGCAACTGAGCTTAAAGTGAAATTCCACTCCGAAAACCCCTTTCTATTGTTAAAAAGACAAATTAACACTGCCCACGGTCATCCCAGTCACTAATGATAATTTCTCACAAATTCCAGAAGATTGCAAAACAAACCTCCACCTCAATCCAGTGATCCGCTTCTGTGCGTTTTGCCATATTTGAACGAGACCGCCAAATTGTTGACGTACCATGCGAGCTGGCTATTTAGAGATTTGTATTGGTCAATTACAGTTCGCCAAGTATTGTTGTTCATTTGAAAAAATATATGTATTATTGTATCACAAAAAAATAAGTGTTTCTATTGACAAAAATTAAATACAGATTGGACATATTGTTTGCATTTTAAAAATGTAATATAATTATGTAATATAACAAATATCTTAGACCTAAGCTGTAAATATCCAAATTGGCGAATTTGCAATCAGCTGTGAGCCCATTGAATTCGCTTTCGATCGATCGCGTAAATTCTATAGCATATAGCGCATCCTACATAAAATCCCGTGCTTACATGTAATATCCCCATCAGCCATTACAACTTGCCTATAAACAATTCTAACTCTTATATCTTCCAATTGTTATGTTCATTTGCAAAGTTTATGGACTCGATCCTTCGTATGAGCAGTTCACGCAAGTGTGGTTGGAAACAATCCGGGGTGAAGTGATCAGAACAAACGGTATATTTCTGGCATATTTGTGGGTCCTTATGCAAAATTTCTCTTATCTGAGCGCAGCTAGCCATTCTGTACATCTTTTCTGATCCTCCAATGCAGTCGGAATGCTAAAATAGTTATTCCTTCTCGTCCTAGAAAAATTCAAAACAACATTTTCGTGTGTAATAAAATGGCAGATGAGCGAAGGTGCCAGCTCGCATGTGACGTCACAAAATCGATATTATCGGCCAAAAATTTAGTATCGTTAGTGCCCCATGTACGTATTTTAAATATGGTGAAGGTCTGATTGGCAATACTCAAACTGGCGTCTTTCCACTATTTCAATTGTTCAGCCAAACGTGTACATTTGGTCATTTGTGTTAAGATACTAGCATTCTAATGGAGATAAATTATTATAGGGGCGGATTATCCCTTTAATTATAATACAACATTAACAAGGCGGTTGTACTAACCCATTTCCTGGAAAGCGGTAAACGAGGGCGTGGGAATCGAACTTCATGCACTTACAAACAAAATCATAAGGCTTCATATATCGAATACAGTACCGTATAACATCCGAAGTACGCACGCGTTACGCATCGGTTTAATAAATCAACCATGTGCTATAAAATCCTATCTTGTGGAAAAGTCGGTCTCTCATAGGATAACACGTGTTTCGTCGCGGTGGCGAAACAAAAACTCAGAGATCGAAATGACGGCGCAAGTTACGGACGCGTCTTTGATGTACACATCATTGTACAAAACGCGTACATTCGGAATAAGCCCCCCCCCCCCCCCCCGTATGTGCCATTTGGTAGCGTTATCTGAACTGACGCTCCTTAACGCTCCCAACGCACCCTTTCGGCAAAACCGGGGGGGGGGGGGCTTTAGACGATTGATCGCGTTTCAGTCAACGCGACGCTACCCACCCTTTCGGCATAAGCCAATAACTGGATCAAAAGAATATATGGGCAACTCCAGCGTCACGGACATTACAAACATACAGTATGTTCATGACTTTCCAATGCCACTACTAATTCATACCTCTACCTAATGTCTAACTTTTATTTTGATTACAAAGCAATAGCCTGGTTAAATATGCAAAAAAAGTTTCAGAACATTTATCCAATTCGTTACTGAGTAATTCTGCAAAATGTGCGCCGTCACGGACATTACATTTCGTGGACATGACTTTTTGCATCCATATACATCTTTGCCAAAATCTGTGAGTTCTGAGACCTCACAAAGGTGATTTAGGTATTCAATTATAGACAAGGCAATGATGAATTGAATCCAAGTTGGATTTGGCGAAACGGGCCAGGTATATGTGATCTAGACAACAAAACGTTGCGTCACGGACATTACACTTTTCAGCGTCACGGACATTACAGTTTGTCCGGAGGATTTGATTAATTAAAAAATATACTTTAGAGCACTCAAAAGACTGACATTGTAATCTGAAAAGGTAATTTGATTATCAGTCATCAAATTTGGTGCCTTAAATAATAAAAATACCAGAAAATTTGGAAAATATAAGGATTTTCCTGAAATTTGCATAGGGTAATCCCATGTGTGGAGTTTCACGTATGGTTTCCGTTTCTCCTATAAGGAGACACCCCAGAATAAAAAAAAATCATGTGAACTGAAAGATATAGTCATAGGATCATGTTGTATGGAAAAATAATCCAGAAAAAATCAATAGGATTTGAAATAGAGCCAATTGTTTTGTTGAGTTCATGTTCACTTTTTCGTGGAATTGCCCATATGTTAAGCGTCTTTGGTTTATCTCAGTTTGTTGTGTAACTTGCGTATGGTCTGGGGTGAATACCTTTTCTGTACCTGGCCACGTTGTTCCCGTGTAGGCTGGCATTGCTCTGGTTGCTTGTGAGACGTGCATCAAATTGCACCATTTCATGTATATAAATGCAACGTGGGAGGGGGATACTCCCTCCCAAACCCTCCCCCTCTAGCTCTGCCCCAGCCCTCGGGACTTATTATTGGCTGTTCATAGGCTATGTTATTAGAATGTCAATTATTTATTTTCTTCGTGAAAAAGATATTTAAAGTACCTGAGCGAAGGTTTAAAAATGCTCATAACCTAAATAATTTTGGCATCATCGCAAATGAAATGTTACATTCTTCCTAATAATTCATATATATTTGTCAAAAATTGTCACAGAATTGATTAATCTGCTATCTAAAGTGATGAAATTTCGACCCGTTATTCGCCCTTGGTCAGCCCGCTGTGTGAGGTACGATTAATGACGTACCATGTGTGAGGAGCGCATGAGAGCGCTCCCAAGCCCGTGGGCTTTGTGTACTGTAGGTCTATGTGTATACCACTCGAACGCTTAGTATAGGTTTTCCCGTTCATTTTAACACTTTTGTCATTCAATTTCGTCCCGAGAAGCCGAGAATGTGCCAATGGCAACTTCAATTTCGTCTATTGTCATCCAATTTCACAAAAAGTCCATTCAATTTAGTCATTTGTCACACATTTTCGTCCAGTACAATTCAAATTCGTCAGTCACAAATGTGTTCAGCAACTGTGACCGACGAATTTGAATTCTAATCGACGAAAATGTGTGACGAACGACTAAATTGAATGGGCTTTTTGTGAAATTGGTCAACAATTGACGAAGTTGAAGTTGGCATTGGCACATTCTCGGCTTCTCGGGACGAAATCGAATGACAAAAGGACGAAAATGAATGGGAAAACCTATATTCTCATCACAATGCCTGATCTTCAGGAACTGCTACTAAATGTAGACATCAAAGTTGATGAAAACAGCTCCTCAAAATATAATGTCATTTGTATAGTGATAGTGATGATGATGATGATGTGGATTTTGATTATGATGATGATGATGGGGAGTAGGAGGGATAGAATGAAGAGGACGAGACGGAAAATACCATGTCGAATTCATTCTTCAGTAAAGTCACTAAAAAGACTTCTACTACTAGTACTATTTAATTGCGAATATTAATTACATATGCACCGTTATTTGAACTGCATGGCATCATAAAATGTGATAGCGCACCACAATTTGAACCAGAAGTCGCGTGGGCTCGAACCGAGAAAAATGAGTTGAAAGGTAAAATTGTTAAAAAATCATGATTTTATTTTTTTAAACATATTTGATAGAATGGAGTTTCCTCTACAATTTCATGAAATTTGCTAAGAATTTGGTGCAATAATAACTGAAATATAAGCGTTTTTCTAAGACATGTTCATTTTTCACAAAACGTTTAAACATCGAGCGCTTGGTTCGCTCGGGAATATCGAGGCGCGAAAACTTGACTTCGCCCCTAACAACAAGGTAATGATTTTGATTGGTTGACGCTAGTTAGCATGTTTGGGACTGCGTGTGCTGCATGTCACCACTACGTTGTCAATACGTAGCACGCACAGAGTTTCAAAAGCGAATTATTCCAATGCAATGATGCATGGCAGCTTGGAAAGGTACTGTGCGTGCGTGGGTAGTATCGTCCATTGACCTCTTAGGTACAGGTCACTTAGTAGAGGTCAGTGGTACAGGTCAATGGTATCGTCCCGCTGATTGACCATTGAAGGATTGACCATCTATATTGAAGTGCCCCGGCCCCCTGGGCAGTGGCTACCTATTGTTGCTTTCAGAACAACCACGAATGCTAGTTGCGCCGACACGCTTGTATGCACAATCATTATGCGCCGTTTCATTTTGTTTAACGCCAATCGATCGTAAGTTAGCGTTCTTAAGCCCGGTGCCCATCTGGCGATCTGGGCCTAGCGATCTAGAGCGATCTTGCCCGAATAGGAGCGATCCCCTGAGATCTGTGGTTAAGTCGCCAAGTGGGCACCAATGGCCGCACCTGATCGCTGTAACTCGCGTCCGCAAGGGTGGTGTCGGTTGCGGTCGCCGGGGTTTTGACATGTTCAAAAATCTGGCGACCAGGTCGGTCTCGATCGCATTCGCGGCGATCTGGTGCGATCTGGTGCGGCCATTGGTGCCCACTTTGCGACTTAACACAGATCTCAGGGGATCGCTCCTATTCGGAAAAGATCGCATAGGGCTAGCGACCTTGGAATCATCAGTTTGCAGTGAGTCAGCCTAATTCCATTGTGTACGCGATCTTTTCAATTTGGCCTCCTTGGGGTCATAGCTTGGCCCCTATTTCCACCCATTGTCAAGGAATACAATAACGAGGAATTCACATTTTTAAAATTCTGAATTTGTTGGCGAGGCATGGCTAGCCGTTTGAACATTTATTTCCTTTTCTTGATATCAAGAGTTACCAACAGCAAATTATTTATTGATATCAACAATTCGAGAAAAATATCAAGAAAAGAATTCTTGATTCTTGCAGGGCGCCTTTGATTTGATTGATTTGAATTTATTTCCATATTTCACAAATAAATGTTGAACAAGTAATGATACAAACAAACAATACATTCATAAACGAAATACAATTAAATAAATACATTGTAGACTAATATACAATAAAATATTACCTAATCAACAATTTGTTTGTAATTAACATAACGTGAAATATGGGGGAACCAAAAAGAAGCAATGCTTGTAAAAACATTTGGTTCCCAGGGGTAATTGTGTTTAATCAATATTTAATCAAACGAAATGTAATGAAAGAAAACGAACAAAGAAAGACAAAAAAAGAATAAAAGAAAGAAAAAAGACGACAAGGTGCCATGCCAAACAACAATTTTGTTTTTGTTTTTGTTTTTTGTTTTTAGACCACTTCAGAAAGAAATATTACAAGGGTATTACAATCGATCCAACCGAATAAGAATACAACAATAGAAACTTACTTATGAAAGAACAATAAGGTTATATAAATTAATGAAACTTAACTAAACAGTAATTATTTCGAGTGCTTAAGCAATAACAATAATTTTAATTTAGTTTAAATACACGGAGAGAGGGGATTGTAGTAATTTCGTTTGGAAGATCATTCCAGAATTTTGGACCAGAAAATAAAATTGTTTTTTGGGCAAATAGTGTACGCGTTCGTGGCAAATGAAAGGAACCACTCTGCCGAGTGGGGTAAGTATGAAAATAATTATCCTTTTTACATATTATCATAAAACTTTCAGGAAGTTCATTATTGGACAATTTATACATAAATATCCCAATATTATACAAATATAAGTCAGTTAGTTTTAATACTCTATTTGAATAAAAATAATTCTGTTGTGTGGGCACAGAAACCTGTTTTATTAACAATTCCAATGGCTCGCTTTTGTATTTTAACTAGTTTATCAAGTAATAATAATGAACTATTTCCCCATGCTAAAATTCCATAATATATGTATGATAATATCAATGTTCCGGGGGTATGTAAAACAGTAGTAGGACAAAAACTCCTTAACCTTTATAACATTCCAGTATTTCTAGAAAATAATTACTTAAATAATTAATATGTGATTTCCTTTGTAGAGCAGTTTCGCATAACTGAACATTGAATTCTTGATATCAAGAAACCATTTTCTGTTGCTAACCAATGATAATTCCTGATTTCAAAAATTCAACTCCTGGCATCAAGAAATCGAATTCTTGATATCAAGAAATCGAACTCTGGATATCAAGAAATCGAACTCTGGATATCATTAATTTATTTCCTGATATCAAGAATTTAATTATTGATATTTGAAAACAGAATTCCTGATATCAAGGATTGAATTCCTGATATCAGGAAATATGAACAATTTCCCAAATGGCTTTTTTTGTGCGATCCCGCCCGACATGCGATCGAGAACGAAATTTGTAAACATGTCCAAAACATTGCGACCGCAACCGACACCACCCTTGCGGACGCGAGTTACAGCGATCTGGTGCGGCCATTGGTGCCTACTTTGCGACTGAACAACAGATCTCAGGGGATCGCTCCTATTCGGGCAGGATCGCTAGGCGCAGATCGCAAGGTGGGCACTGGGTTTATTATATCCCCTAATGTAGTTTAAATAAATGTTGTGAATTTTTTGCTATAATCTTAGAAACATTTTTTTATTTGGTCTTAATACATTACTGATGAGAAAAAGTGATGTTTCCATTTTTTATTTTTGGTCCCAGGGTGCATTTTGGGGATTTTAAAGATAATTAGCTAATTTGCATATTTGTGAAATAAGGTCAGGGGTCATTTTCTATCTAGGAATAGTACAATATTGATAAAAACTAGTATTCTAGGGTATTTTGAGGCAAGGATTCCATTTCCGGTGCTCGTTTGTAAGTGCTGTATGGGAAACACTCTGAAATCCAAGATGGCTTCCCCTAATTTGCATATTTATGAATATTATTGATTTTCAGTGGCCCCTAATAAGCAATAATTCCGGGTTATTATTTGTCAGTTATGTTCTAAGTATGTATTTAATATATCAAAGACGATTTGCCATCGTGGCAACCTCTAGCAATGCATATTATTTGCATAATTATGTATTTTACCTAATTTCAATATTCCACCAAATCGAGTTTATTGGGAACCCGGCAAGTAAAAAAGACAAATAATACCACTTTTCCAAGGTTTTGGGGGGGCAGCAGATCCATTTTTGATACTTATTTACCTGTATCACCATGGCATCCATCTCAAATCCAAGATGACTGCTCCCTAAATTACACATGTTATGATACACGACTATATTATTTCGGTTATATTAAATTGATAATGTTTTGACTTTTAATTATTGGAATGAGCAACTAGAATACTTGAATCACAATGTAGTTGTTTGCTTAAAGTAAGCAAATCATACTTTTATAAATTAAATGCCATTTAAGTAGCAAATAGCATTATTTACTTTAAAAAAAACAATTGCGGCCATCTTGGATTTATGTGGGTTCCCGAGGGGATACAGGTATATAAGTATCATGAATGGATTCATTGCCCCCTAAAACCTTGGAAAAGTGGTATTACTTGTCTTTTTTACTTGCCGGGTTCCTAATATACTCGATTTGGGGGAATATGCAAATTAGGTAAAATACATAATTATGCAAATAATATGCATTGCTAGAGGTTGCCATGATGGCAACTCATCTTTGATATCTTAAATACATACTTAGAACATAACTGACAAATAATAATCTGGAATTATTGCTTATTAGGGGCTGTAGCCACTGAAAATCAATAATATTCATAAATATGCAAATTAGGGGAAGCCATCTTGGATTTCAGAGTGTTTCCCATACAGCACTTACAAACGAGCACAGCAATGGAATCCTTGCCTCAAAATACCCTAGAATACTAGTTTTTATCAATATTGTACTATTCCTAGATAGAAAATGACCCCTGACCTTATTTCACAAATATGCAAATTAGCTAATTATCTTTAAAATCACCAAAATGCACTCTGGGACCAAAAATAAAAAATGGAAACATTACTTTTTCGCATCAGTAATGTATTTAGAACAAATTAAACTGTTTCCAAGATTATAGCAAAACAAATTGCTGCTTTACATAACCTGATAGACTAATGATGTCAAGACAAGCAAGAGCGAACAATACCTGGCTCTAATTTTCAACGATGCGCGCATGCGTGGAAATGGGGACAATAGGAAGTCGCCATGAGATCGCATAGTGGGCACCGAAATGATCGCGTACGCAATGAGATCGGGCTGACTCGCGGCGAACTGGTGCGATTCACACCGAACTGAGATCGCTAGCAACTCGGGCTAGATCGCAAGCGCAGATCGCCTAATGGGCACTGGGCTTAAAGGTCTATGTGTATACGCATTCACGCCGTTGCGTACATGCGTAGGGGGATCGTGATCCCACCGTTTGCGTTTGCAAACAAAAACAAAACATATGCTGTATTTTAATACCCAGGATAATAAAGTTCCACGATGTATTATAGGTTAAATTGTCTCTACTAAACGCAACCTCAACAGACAATTCCCCCTAATCAAAATAGCAAAACTTTTTAACGAAAAGGTTTAAAGGGTACCACCACCCAAAAATAATAATCTTTTTTTAGAAAGGTAACATCTTTAGTATTCCATTCCATCAATAAGTTCACAAAAATATGTTTTCAGAAAAATATATATAATTGGAAAACGCATCACCATTCTCAGCCATGCGGTCATGCGGTCTGAATGCGCAGACTATTATGCGAGCTGCTGCAGCAGTGCCAGCGGCGCTCTGTGCAGAGCGAACGAATCATCCGGGATTCTATTGACGTACGCGTGAATTGCATTGGCGCACTCGCAAATGCCTGGCCCGTGTGGAACCACGAGATAGCCGTGGTTCCGTAAGTGGTGGACATTAATTGCTTTGTTTATGAATTACACAACCCTTTGCAAAATGTTGGGTATCTATTTGATATCACAAAACGATACCAAAACATATAATAATGTGTTGTCCTTTGCCTGGTGGTCCCCTTTAAGCAAAATAGCTTAATCCCTTGGGTTCCAACAGCATGTTCAGGGTCCCACTCACCAGGCTGGCCACACACTTGATTTAGTTCTTAGTAGGAAATCTGAAGGTATTGTTTCCCATATTACTCTTTTGCCATCTTTGCCATCTGATCACTCCGCCATTCATTTTTAGAAAGCTTCGTGATATAGACACTACCTCTTTCTGCCAGGATATTAAACAGGTTTGTTAACTTCCCAGTGTCCTTCTTGTCCTTCAGAAGCAGTTTCATTTTATAATGACACACTGAGTAATCTGATGGACAAGCATGCCCCTGTTAAAACTGTTACTGTTACAATCAGACCCAATGCCCCTTGGTTCTCTGACGATATTAGGGAGGCCAGGAGGCGTAGGCGTCGTGTTGAACGTCGCATGTTGAAGTCCGTCATGCAGATTGACGTATCGTCAAGAATGTGAGCTGTACTATAGTCTGATCACCGATGGCAAGTCGCAATATCTGAGAAATGAGATCGCCAACGCCGACTCTAAACAGCTATTCAACTTCGTGAAGAAACTGTCCACCCCTTCTCAGTCTTTTTATTTATCCTGAACATTCATCCGATTCCGAACTGGCGAACAGGTTCAGTGTATTTTTCAAGAAGAAAATCGATGATATTGTGTCTTCCTTTGCATCCGATGTTCATCGTTTGGAGTTACCCGTCCAAGCTCCAGAGAACTCTTTGAACTGTAACCTGAGCGAGTTTACGCCAGTTACTGAAGCTCAGCTTGCAGTCTGGATCCTCTCCCTACTTGGCTGCTCAAAGATTGCCTTGATGAACTGCTTCCGGTTCTTACAAACATCATCAACACATCATTGTCATCGGGTATAGTTCCAATACCATTTAAAACATCTCTTGTTTCCCCTCTGTTGAAGAAACCGAACCTAGATCCCGACGTTCTCCGGAATTATCGACCAATTGCCAATCTGCCATTCATGAGCAAGCTCCTAGAAAGGATTGTGGCTAATCAGCTAATGCTTCATGTGGACAGTTATCATCTGCTTCCTGCAAACCAGTCAGCGTACCGCAGCCTCCACTCTACAGAAACTGCAATGTTGAAAGTGCTCAACGATCTCCTCCTTGCTGTTGACAAGGGTAATGAGGCTGCTCTCTTTCTTCTAAATTATTCGGCAGCGTTTGACAAGCTTGACCACACCTTGCTACTACAACGACTTGGCACTGTCAGCCAGTGGATCCAGTCATATCTTCAAGACCGCACTCAGAGGGTGATAATCAATGGGACCTGTTCAACTCCTATTTCTCTCAGCTGTGGAGTTCCGCAAGGGTCAGTTGCCGGTCCCCTGCTTTTTATCCTCTATACGGGTCCTCTCGCAAGAATCATCAATAGTCATCGTGGTGTCAACTACTCTATGTACGCCGATGACACCCATATTTACATAACTATGTCACCTGGCGATAGGGTTGCTGCTGTTAACTCACTGACAGAATGTCTCAAGGACGTCAAAGACTGGTCCACTACCAACAGACTCCGCCTGAACGAAGACAAGTCTGAGCTCATCCATTTTTCATCACAGTTCAGGAGTACAGATCCTCTAGCAGGTTTAACCACTCAGGATGGAGTAATACAGACTTCTGAATGTGTCAGAGACCTTGGCTTTACCTTGGACAAACACTTAACTCTTAAACACCATATCACGAACATCTGCAAATCTGCATCTTGGGGTATTTTCAAAATAGGGAAGATCAGGCGTCTGCTTGACCAATCATCCGCTGAGCGACTCGTCCACGCCTTCGTCTCCTCTCATCTGAACTACTGCAACTCCCTCCTTGCCGGCCTCCCTCTTTCTCATATATCCCCCCTCCAACGTATCCAAAATTCAGCCGCTAGATTAGTCACCCTTAAAAGGAAACATGACCATATATCCCCTGTTCTCCGCTCACTTCATTGGCTACCGGTCCATTCCCGCATTACTTTCAAGATTCTACTTCTCACATATAAAATTACACATAATCTTGCCCCCAAATATCTTCAAGACCTAGTCTCCCTTCGTTCCTCCTCTTCTACCAGACCCCTCCGTTCATCTTCCTGTCTCCAACTACTTCATGGCCCACGTACACAAACCCGTTATGGTGACCGAGCTTTTTCGTCCATTGCCCCCACCCTTTGGAACAAACTCCCACCCCATATTCAGAATGCCACATCTATTGAATCATTTAAAATCCTCCTCAAAACCCATCTTTTTAAGTAGTTGTAATTTTCTGGAGGCGCACACAGTTAGTTATTAAGTATTGTATTATATATTTATTTGTTATTTTTGATTTGTTACTTTGACTTCGGCGTTGTATTGTTTTTATGCTATCGTGTTTACTAGTTTTCTTATTTAGACAGACCAACAGTGCGCTAAGAAACGCCCGTATAAAGCGCCTTATAAATACAATTATTATTATTATTATTATTATTATTGGATATATTATTGTTTACGCCGTGTATATAAAGCGCGTGGTTTAGAACAAAGCTTGTGATTGGCTTATAACTCTGATGCACTGTAATCCGTACTTGAGAGACGCACAGTGATTGGACAAAATGTTTCCAAGTAAATCGATATTTTGTAATGATTTTTTTCATTTTATGAACTTATGTGCACGTTTCGCGATTGACGAGATATTGATTCCATACTTAAATATATTCATAAACAATCTACACTACTTAAAATGTAACTGTACGAGGGGGTCACAAAAGTAACGAATTTTCACCCTCGCCCGGCGGTCTAATAAGAAAGAACACAAAGTTCCTGCAATAAACGCCAATTTCTTAACTAGAGTACAAGCTAATGGGCCGTATGCATAAAACGTAGCAATTGCTTATAAGCAATTGCTTTAAGCACAAGCAAGAGCTTGTCAAGCAAAAGATCAAGTTCAAGCAATTGCTTAATTTCGTATGCATAAGCTTTTGCTTGTGCTGAAACCTTTTGCTTACACTGCCTAAGCAATTGCTTACGTGTTGAACAAAGCATCGTTACGGTTGTGCGAACATCGCACTGCATGACAACAAAGGGGATTCGTAGTGTATGCAAATGTCGTGTAGTCCCTTGCATAGCAGCTTTCCCTGGTCGTGCCCGACCTTGCAACAGTATTTTTCTTACGCAAATATTTTCAAATCATGAACAAAATTGCCTACATGGATATAAATGTCTAAAATAACAGCTATTTGATTAAATATGTAATCACAACATAACCTCTGGAACCAGGAGTTCTAAATCATCCTGAAACGGTATGAAAACTTGATTCTAAAACGCGAATGTCCTTAGTAAGCAAGAGCTCAAGCTGGTCTGGAGGTGCTTGAAAAAACGCAAGCAATTGCCTATCAAGACAAGTAAAAGGTTCGTTTTATGCATACGGTTTTAAGCAATTGCTTGTTTGGTTAGCAATTGCTTGTGCTTGTAAGCAAAAGCTTTTGCTCGCAAGCAATTGCTTGTTTGTGTGCATACCGATTCAAGCAAAAGGCTAGCACAAGCAATTGCTTGTTTTTATGCATACAGCCCAATGTATCGCTTTTATCTTTATATGCACTAAACATTAAGAAAAACGAGCTCTTAGAAATCAGGGCAGGATGCGCAATATTCGGGGGTTTAAGTTCTGCGGCTTTTGAATAGGGAATGGAATGAATAGACCGCTTACTTTGATCAGCCAAGCATGACGGCGGCTATCACGATTTTAATGGAGATGATGCCGACCATAATAATGCACATGATGCATATCGGGCCATCGGCGGTATATTTATTCACTTATTAATACTAATGATAACAATTTAACATAATTAAAACTCTTTTCGTATACTCGATTAGATCTGCATAGTAAACTCAAGTAGGCATCATTCTACACTTCACACGATTAACGCTTCTCATTCAATTAAATTCAACCATGCCCACGGTTAATGCCGCCCCGCACGATCATTGTCATCTCTATTGCCCATCATAACCATCAATATAAAAGTAGAAATACAAAAATAAAAATTAATTAATAAAAATAACAAAAAGAAAGATATACGTAAAGTGAGCCCCCATGCTCCAAAACGCCCCTCTAAAGTCTCTTTTAAAACCACGTATCTCCGCAATAAAACAGAATTATGTACCGTGTTAGGTAACAAATGAAAGAGGAAGACAAGGAGAAAATGATCATACTATTAACTCAATTTCGACCTCGGTCGATAAGTGTATCTTTTAGTCGTGTGTCATCACTAATGCAAAGGTATATGCTCAAGATTCACCGTCATGTCTATAACCTATGTCTATAGTCACCAACAATCACTCTGCGCTAGCTTCCAGGCTGACATGTACATACGAAAACATCTCGGAAATGACACGACATAGAAAGGTAGACAAATCTATTTGCATTATTCAATATCATAATAATAGAATATTCTTTATACGCAATTATAAAATGTAATTAGCTGTTTTCGAGAGATTTGTATTACACTTTCATCATCAGCTGGCGTAAGTTCGTGTCATGTGAAGTCTTGATTATAAACCCTCACAAAAAGTTCCGCAATTCAAGTTCGAGCGTTCATATATATCTCCCTTATTACTTTATTACCGTTCATAAATGTGTTACCATTGGAAAGCTTGTATTCTCCCCTTCACAATAATATGAATTTTTTTATCATGGAATGTGCATTACAAAGTCAAAAGTGAAATCTTGCAAAAAGCATTAATATGGTCAAACATAATGATAATTTCTCAATCAGTCAATAAAACACACTACATCTTCCTAACAACATAATACACAATCGTTATTGCACAACCTCAAAATAATAAAGATATATTTCATCCTAAAAAAAAATGATAAAACGCCATTGACATTCACGCATGACCGACTGAACACCAGTTATAACACCGTTCTCACAACAAAAGGAGGGTACACTGTTGTTTTATCAATGCATTTTGCAACATTTCACTTTTGATTTTGCTTCATATTCGGATGTCAGGCGCATTCCATGATAACACATTCATGGCAAATGTCATATCAGTTTAAAGTGGGGAATACAAGCCTTCCAATCATACCAAACTCATGAACGGTCATAAAGTAACATGAGAGATATAAACGCTCAAACTTGAATTGCGGAACTTCTTGTGAGGGTTTTAATACACAGTTGTATACGTCTCGCTCTACGCTCTAGGCGGGGGACTCGCACGTGCGACGTCATTAATCCGTACTCGGTAATTCCCGTTTCAAGCCATATAGAAGTTCTGAGATATTTCAAGACTCAAGAGCAGATGATTTGTGTTTTGGTTGGTATAAGCTTCCCGTACATGTATAATTTGTCTATTTTGCGATATTTTGTGATATTTCTTCGCTAACCTACTTTAAAATTTCTGGTCGATCTAAATCATAACACGTTTCCCCAGATACAGTTAATCTTAAGCCCGAATTTCCTATTTAGGTACGCACCAGATTGAAGAAGTTCAAGTCCACAAATGCAAAAGCTCCCTACCTCCACACCCTCCCCCCGTTCAATCACTCTGCTCCCTTGGGTTTGGTCGCTTCGCTCCCACGCAATGTCTCACTTTCACCTCTGGCAACCCTGTGAGGGTGGTTGGGCACGAGCCCCTATACAAACAAATCGTGAGCCCCTTTATGTCTTTGCTCCCCACTCCCCCGATCCAAAACTGCTTCCGGCGCGCCTGATGACACCATACTGTCCTTTGTCCTCGAGTCCTCTGGCAATGTCATTAACCCTAATAGGGCCGGGGGGGGGGGGGGGGGGGGGGCCATAATGGCCCCCCCCCCCCTCCGCGATTTTTTTTTATTGCTCCAAAACGCTGTAAGATGACGCGCCGCTGCTCCGTGACATTTTTCTTTCGGGTCTTGCCTACATTTTATAACAAAAAATTCGAAAATCGGACATACCGTTAAAAAGTCACGTGACCTTTTGTCTATGCATGTCGGCCCGAAAATCGCTCAATTTTGTGATTTGTGTACAAAACATATGGAAATATAAATTTTCGTAAAATGAGGTTTATCATTGGTTATTCAGTGTTGTTTACATTTATATGTTGTTTTGGGGGTTCAAAATACTTAAATTATAGTTAGAAATAAAATAAACAACAAAAACAATAAAATACATAAGTTTAAAAAAACAACGAAATACATAAGAAATTATCAAAACAATAGAAAACATAAGGAAGAACCTGGCTCTTCCTAATTTTTTTGTCGTATTATTATTCCACATGCTCTAAAGAATATATGTAGTGAAAACCAGAGTTTAATTATGAATAATATATGATTTATGGGTAAAAATATGAATTTCATGACTTATTTGCATAAATTACCATAAATATGCAAATTAATGAATTTTTCAAATTTTAAAAAAATTACCATTGTATTCTATACACTTCACTTATCATGCGTGCAAAATTTCACGGCGATCGGCCGCTCCGCGGCCGAGATCTTAAGGGGGGGCCATAATTGCCCCCCCCCCCCCCCGGCCTGCTGAAGACCTCAAATAGCCCGGCCCTTTTAGGGTTAATGGTGAGAATAATTTGACTCTCACACGGCCGACGCTTCCTGAATCCATGTTGATTGTTGGATAGGATGTCATGCTTGATGAGGTGATGGGTGATAGCACAGTGGACTATGTGTTTACATAGTTTGCAACGAATAGACGTCAGCGAAACTGGCATGTTGTTAAAGGGATCTAGTAACTTTGTTGACATGTGCAAAAGTGATAAAGGGTTGATGCAATGTATATCGTTGTTATCTCCACGTCATGTCCACATGGTATTGTGTGAAAATTTCAAGTCAAATGGGCATTGCATGGCCAAGTAATGAGCGAAAATGCAAAGTGATATCTACTAACTCACTGCACTCACATTGTACACGGTAAGAACAACTCCGGGGGAATTTTTCTTATCTGAATACTTCAATCGTACATATCTTTTTAACGAAAGGGAAATTTGAAAAAAAACGAAACCGGTCCCATTATTTTATTGTTAATACGAATACAACAAGGTATGATGGAACCACTAGAATAACAATTTAATTTTGAGGATTTGGACAATGTTACTAAGTCCCTTTAAAGCGTTTGTAGACGCTTTCGACTATAGTATATAGTATCTGAATTCGGATACTAAATCCTCCACAGTATTCGAATTCAGATACTTCACGTGAAAGATCGGGATAAAATCACACATGGGTTTACTATTTTGTCAGAAGGTAAACATTATTCATTTTCTATGAAAATCTCACATATCATTTTCAAGATCTTCCAATGATATTGGTATATGATTGAAGCCTCAAATATCAATTTTGGGAAAACATATAAAGTTAATAGATCACTTTACACAAGGAACACTCTATTTCATTACACTGCAGTTGTGTCAAAATCAAGTACCGACGTAAAAGACTGGCAGGTGACAGTACGAAGGACGGCACGAGGCCTTTAAGTCGTAACCGCTCTTCATCGCCCGATGACGGTGTGGGAACTGGTTCAGGTTGCATCAGAACCCACGAATATACAAACCATGTCAACATGTTCGAGATGGTGGACGAGGGAAAAACATCTATTCACCATGACAACAGGAGCAAGCATGATTTATCTGTTGAAGGTACAGAATTTTCATTTCGAGAAACACAATCTATAGACACCTCCAGAGAGTGGTGGCAATAATTATGTTTTTGTTAAGTTAATACAAATTTTAATCATGCATTGTTAATTGCCGAGATAATTCATAAACACAACTACAATATTTTACACAGATTGGCAAAAGACTTTTTGTTTCTGGAATTGGTAATGTGATTCTATTGAATTAGTAAGAACGTTTTGAATCTCACTCCTCCACCCCCACCCTTCAATAACAAACAAAATACCAATTTATCATAAATAACATTATTATTTTATCTAATGAATGTACCTCCTATCCTTCACTTTAAGCACAACAAACCAATACGACGTCGATGACAACGACGATGACGACGACACCTACACGGCAAGGTGATAACATACAAGAGGGCGTGAATGATAGTGGTTTGGATGATTCAGAGCTATACATCAACATCCTTCCAACGCAACCAAGAATGCCAACACGTATTATAGAATGGGTTGATAAATCCCTGCAATCTGATTGGTTGAGAGCAAAATTTGTGCAGACAATTAATTGTACTGGATGCATGAAAAGTCATGCGTCCGGTAAAAAAATCATGCGTCCGGTAAAAATGTCATGCGTCCGGTAAAAATTTCATGCATCCGGTAAAAAATGTCATGCGTCCGGTAAAAAATGTCATGCGTCCGGTAAAATTATTTCATGCATCCGGTAATTTTTCAAATTTTTAATTTTTTGACTTTTTGGGGGGCGTAACAATGCCCATTCTATAAAACAGATGATGCGCAAGTTTATTTCGTGGGTCGGTGGAATTGTTTGCACGCGGTAACTATGGAAACTAGTCTAAACCCACTCGGCTTCGCCTCGTGGGTTTAACAGTTCCATAGTTACCTTGTGCAAACAATTCCTACCGACCTATTCATACCTGCGCATCATTTGTATACTATGCCCACCAAATCAGCCGTTACCATCGATACAACCATTGACTCATCGCATGAACATCTGTACTCTAATACCCGTCCGGGTCAAACGCCAACCAATCAGCCATTGGCGGCAAATTTGAACGAATCACAAGAAGAGTACTACACGAATCCGTACGAAAATATCAACCAAGATGATAACGACGGGCCTCAGATCCCCAGCGATGACGAATACACATACGTCGACTATGGCGTAAAAGCACGCGGTGTCGATGAATCCCGGCGTCCGGACGTCGACGACAAAGGGGATGGTTCCGACGATGATCACGAATATGAAATACCACCTGACGCAACTGGAGAGGCGTTGGGTCGCCAACCGACCCAAAATCACTACCAGAATACATGTAGTTATACTCCCAGGAACAAATACATGGGTAATGCTCGGAAGTATAGTTAATAGATTGTCGTCATTTTAAACTATTTTGTGCGCACCGCACAACCTTGAGTCTTCCGCAAATGCTACGGAGGGATTCTAGTACGCTAATCTAAGCGGGTGGTCGTTCTCACTCCGAAATTACCACCGTACAGTAGAAATCTACTACGGTAGTCGGTTGAATTAGCGTCGGGTGTAGAGGGAGTACGGAGCGGCGTGGTCAGCCCATTGAAGAATAGTACTTCAATTGGTCAGCCAATCACCGCGCTTGTTCACTCGAGCATGGAGACGTTCCGCGTATTCTTCACAGCGAAACTGCTAATAGTTCGCGACGTAGCCAGACTACGGGTACAATCACAGCTGCCTGCTTTCCCCGTATTCAGCGCTTCCGTAGAATTTGCGAAATTGCACGCGCCGTTTGCAAGGTGGCATCGCGCATATTTATGATTTACGAATTTGGACTAACTCGCATGCTACGTCTCAAAGTCGCTCTTTTGGGAGGCAAATCCGTCAAAATCAGAATACCTTTTAGGCTCTCTAGATGATGTTATATCACTACGCCAATCATAGGGCGAAAATGTTCTCCCAATATGACCAATCACGTAATAACCGGAACCGGAATACAGGCATATCTTGGGGTAGTTTAGTTTCGGTAGAGAGGGCGCTGCACATCACAATTTTTTTGTGAGGTAATGAAAAACTGAGTGTCGATTTTGAGAGAACATGCAATTTTAATGGCAGAATAAACTTTATTTGGTCAAAATCGACCCAGCAACGGCTGAAGTATCAATAAATATGTCTGATCTTATAATTATTTGGGGCCCAAATAATGAATGATTTTTAGAAAAAAATAAAAAAAATGTTTGCACTTTTTCAAAAATTTTCAAAAGCTTTTTAAAAATAGTTGTTGATGATCTCGCTATTTAATCATTATATCAATAAAAAATCACATGCATGATTTTGTATGGAAAATGGTTGAAACCAAAGCCTTTTAAAAAAGCGCCCTCTTGTGTTTTAATGGCTCTTTTTGAATGATAACAGGCTTTTTACTTAGTCGTTTGTAATTTCGTATACATTTCGAGCATGGTGGAGTTATAACTATTAGTTTATAATGTTACTGTGCAGGTTTTGGCCACTTAAACTCAGCCTTACCAAAACTAAACTACCCATTTAAACGATATCGTGTATTCAAAGCAAGGCAAACCCTCTTAAGATCTTGAAGAGAGTGTATGTCAACTTACTTACTTACTTACTTACTTACTTACTTACTTACTTACTTACTTACTTACTTACTTAACTTACTTACTTACTTACTAACTTACTTACTTACTTACATACTTACTTACTTACTTACTTACTTACTTACTTACTTACTTACTTACTTACTTACTTACTTACATATTTACTGACTGCCCATTCTGCCTCCTGGCACATAGGGCAGCAACAAAGGACTTCCACTCCTTACTATCGTGGGTCAGTCTCTGGATGGTTACCCATCTGTGGTGTCAACTTGGTGTTGTGTGAACATTTCAAGTTAAATGGACATTATATGGCCGAGTAATGAGCACAAATTGAAAGTGATATTCATTAAATCATTGCACTTACTTCGTAAACGGTTTTCGTGGTCCAGTGGTCAATTTAACATCCGAACACTTAAATCGTAAACATCTGTTCAATGACATAAGAGAGTTTTATTCTACTTTTGTAATAAATAATGCAACTACCTTGAATGTTCTTCATGTAGATATCCCATCATCACAACAACTCAAATATGCGAGTGGGATCTTTGATCATCGTGGCGGAGATCTATTGGTTGAGTCGTATGACGTCACATTCTCTATTCCTCCTGGAGCTCTTCAGGAAGGATCCAGCAATGAGATAGGTATCCAGGTCCTGACTGAGCTACCAGACGATCTTGTCTTGGGGGAGGATGAGATGGTCGCCAGCTATGGCTTCCGCTGCACGCCCCCGGGACTAACCTTCAGGAAACCGGTGACAGTAACACTACCACACAGCGCGATCTTAACGGTGTGTGGCACCAGTAGTATACTTGTACCAGCAGTGGTGTACACAAAACAAGAATCTTTGGGTGAGTAATTGTAATCGTCTACATATTATCATCATCATCACAATCATCGCCATGTTCATTATCGTGATCGTGATTGTTATCCTCATCGTCGTTACCATCACCACTATCGTTATCATTATCACCATCATCATCATCACAATCATTATGATAGTCATCGTTGTTATACTTATACTTATCATTATCGTCGCCAGCATCGACATCATCATCCTCATCATAATCACAACCACAATAATTATCATATAAAATACAAAATTGTAATAGTTATTTTCACTCTTTCGAGACTGGTCCCGAAAACACTCCGACTTCATCTATGGAAAATACATGTTGTAGCATAATCAGTGAGTCCCGAACGGGTTAATTACAAATGTTCGTGTTTAATTGACACTAACACCGGCCTTAAACACCATACTTGAAATCTCCCTTTCAAACACCATACTTGAAATCTCCCTTTCAAACACCATACTTGAAATCAGGGGCGTCGATCCGTTTTTGCGATTGGGGGGAGAGGGGGGGCGAAATTTGAATTTTTTTCGAGAGTGAGCACTGAGAGAGCTAAAAACCTTACATTTGACATGCCTGAAATGTGTATTATGCGCTAATTAAAAGTGACTTGATGGCTCGAAGACCTGACTTTGGGGGAACCCACATTTTGGGACAATAATAGGCGTCCAGGGGGCAGAGCCCCCGGAAGCTTTTAGATTTCAGACATTTGCAACTCCTTTCATGCGTGTTAAAATTGTATAAAATAGTGAACCTACTCGTAACGTGGCGAAAAAGAGATTGAGCCTTGCATGAGATGGATCAAGTATACTATAGAGCCACCAATATACTCTAGGACGTCAACAACTCCCCCAAGGTGGAGGGGAGACACTGCGAGGAAGCGATGCGACCGAGCGGGGGAAGGGGAGGGGAGGGGGTGTCCCCCTCCCACAATAGGGAGCTTTTGTATTTTGGGGCGTGAAATTGTGCGATTTGGTGCACACCTAAGACATAAATTTCACGTTTCATGAAGTCTATAAGTATGGAACCAAACATACATAATGACAAAGAGAGGGGAACAATCTCCTCCACTTTCAAAATGTGGGGGACATGATATTCCGATTTGATTTGCGTTCAGCGCATAAGTACCGAATTGACTGCATTGACTATTTCAGATTATTTTATGTTATGTGACGGCGTGCTATAGATGAGGGATCAATAAACTTCGTTTGAGAAAGTACACTGCCCAACACAATTCGAAATGTGAGTTCCGCAACCAAAATGAAACTTGCAATATAAGAAACTGTATGCGCGCGAAGCGCGCGGCAAAAATGATATTTATAGTCCTTTTAAAACTAAATAAAAACAGGTAATTTGAAGATTAATTATTGATAAATGTGTGCTTTCACTCATTGGCATCATATCACTCAATTTCATTCTTCCTCATTTTCGGAATTATTGGGGGGCGAAATGATTTGTTCGCCCCCAATATTTTCATTGGTGGGGCTACCGCCCCCCTTGCCCCCCCCCCCCCCCCCCCCCAAGGATCGACGCCCCTGCTTGAGATTACTTTGCGTTAGGATGGTATACCGTGACATTGGGTGATTCAAATATGGTGTTTAAGGCCAGTGGAAGTGTTTAAAATCACAAACACCAGCCTTAAACGCCATACTTGAAATCACCCACACAAGGTCCTCATTCTAAAACTCTTTTTTTTCACGATATACCTCAACTGATATTTCCTTGCAGATGCAGCGTGGATCAAAACTCAAAGTACTGGTAAAACAGATGACCCTGTCATTAGTTTCAGCAAGACAAAAATGAAGTTGCAAATTACTCATTTCTCATCATTCTGGGCTGCCTTGTTGACATGGTACTACGGTGAAAAGTGGATATCTGCCATCCCCTTCCTTCCAGTCCAAATGCCGGACGACCGTGTTCCGATACTCCGCGTTCATCTGTTTGATACACTCGAGGGGTGCTTGAAGGTACGAGTTTAACCCGTATATACAATTCCATTGTTAGTCTTGACTTACTTGACATGCTTGACTAAATGCCGTTCACACCATCGCCTGGATGTGTGATGGCTTCTGTTTCACAATGTCTTGCTACATCTTCCTGTCTTCGGTCAATCTGTTGGCTTGAGTTAAAGAATGTATGCGTCTAGTAGCACAGTCCTCTTTTAAACAATCTGTCCACTTTTTGGCTGGTCTTCCTCTTGGTCGGTTTCCATGTATTCTACCGTTGAAGAGTTTGTGTGGATATGTTTGGGGGTCCATTCGATTGTCCACGTATCTGAACCTTTTGGTAGTGACTTTATCGTTGATTGTTTCTTCCATGTTGAGGTTGTTCCGAATGAATGTGTTCCTGGGCCATTATGTAGAATTTAAGATAGTTACGGTACATTTTTCCTTGCAACGATGGTAGAGTAATCGTTATATGATTATAAATGCTTTTGTAAATGTTTGCAGTTTAAACAAATTTGGCTTATTTTATCCACCCTCTGTTAGCACGTAGACTGTGTATTGATTTATCCGTTGAATGGAATCATTATACTCTCAAAAGTGTATTATGTATTACAATTTTACCCAGGACATTGAAGAATATGAGAAGAAGTTTGAATACAGACCTGCCCACCCAGATGTAATATTGAACATCCGTTTAGAGGAAGACCTGAAGATTATTTGCGAATTACTTGGCACTGAAGACACCCGTACTGAGGTTTGCTTTTTCATATTTCTCTTTCTACAAATAGAACTTGATTTTGGGACTCCAAGAAGGGTTTTAAACACCCGATTCTGATACTTGTCCAGTGTGTCCTTGCTCACACATATTCTCTCGGTCATATTCGAGAAAGTTCATGTCATATTCTGGCAAAGTCAAATAATACATTCTTGGACAACTAATTGTTGACGACTTATCTTTTTGTTTGTCAGGTGAAAACGGGTAAAGGATGGTATTGGGCAACAGACCTCTGCCTCAGAGTTCAGAATCGGCTGAAATATCAATACATATATCCGATTTTTATTTTAAAATTTCTTACACTTTTTCACGAATTTTCGAAGAGGTTTTTAATTAGTTCTCAAATCATTTTTTCAACAATTCATCACATGCATGATTTTGTTCGAAAAATGGTTGAAACCAATGCTTTTTCGAGAGCGCCCTCTTGTGTTTTAGTGGCTCCTTTTGAATGATAACAGGCTTTTTAATTAGTTGTTTGTAATTTCATATACCTTTCGAGCATGGTGGAGTTATGGCTATTAGTTTGTAGTGTTGTTGTGCAGGTTTTGGTATTAAAGCTCAGCCTTACCAAAACTGAACTACACCTTCAAGAGCTGAACAGGAATAAGCGCATATCATTATGTATTGTTTAAATTAAACAAAGAACATACGATATCGCCCTTATGACATATCTTCTTGTCAAGTTTCATTTTATTATGATTTTCTCAAAAAGACAATACAACATTCAGGTCTGAGGCGTCTGGTTCGATGGAACGGCGATTTTCGCCTCAACCTCAACCACCAGCGAATGGCAGACAGCCATATTGACCTGCACGTGCAACAATCATCATCAACGAGGGAGATCAAATTCAGAACGGGATACCGGGGTAAAAGTTTAAATTTGACAGTCAATACTACATTGCGTATTGCCCTTATGATCAGTGATGATGAAAGCGATTTTAATTACATCCATATGCATATTATACACATTGAACTAATTAGTAACTGGGAGTCGTATACAGCCTAGCTTTCGATCCTAGCAGAATCTTCGTCAGGGCACAAATGACAGTTACTACAGAAAAAACACAGAATATATACCAACATAAACACATGTATGGAAGGGGGGCTGGAAAGAGGAAAGGAGGCGGAGACACAAAACAATGAAAGCAACTGTGAGTGGGTGAGTGTCAGGACTGCTTGACCAATCAGGTCAAACAGGCATGGGTGGGTCCTTAAGTGGCTGCAGTCAAATAAAATGTGATGAGAGTGTAAGGCTTAGAGAAGAATAGAGGTAGGGAGGATCAAAGAAATAAATCAAGAAATGGAAAGAGACATGTGAACAAAAGACAGTTGATGAGGTGTGGGAGTGCACTGGGGCACAGAGAGGGTAGGAACAATAGAGGGGATTATGAGTGTAGGGGATGGGAGGAGAGGATTAGGACAAAGAAAGTGAAGTGAAGTGTGTAGCAGGATCGGATGAATAGGATAGGCGAGTTCAAAGGAGAGAGTGGAAAGGATGAGGACCCAGTGGGTGATGATATGTAGGGAAGCAACATAGACAAATGAATGGGACAGGGAGTGTAAAAGAGATAGTGAACAAAAGGAAGCCTAAATAGGTAGGTAATCAGAGGGAAGGTGGAGAGACAAATGAGGGTGGAACAATATGATCAAAATAGAGGTGGAACTATGCATGATGAGAATGTGGATGTGTATGAATAAGCCCATGTCTATGGACAGTGTACCTATAGAGAGAAATTAAATGCACAAAGTATAACATATTAATAAACTAACATGATAATGTGTATGATCATGGTGACAGTGTATATAATGTAATCTCAAAGAAAACTAAAATGAATATATGGGGAAAATTAGTAACTGGGTTTCAATTGGGTTTTAGACAACATAACTGTTCTACCTATTGTCTGTTCAATGCCTATAAATATTCAAAATATGAATTCGCGTGAATTAAATGGATTAAAACATTTGTCATATATAGACGAATAACGGCTCCGCATCGGTTGTGATTGGTCTCATAGGTATGTGATGCGACGTGTAACAAAACTCCCGTAGCCAGTTTATATCCGTTTTGTAACTGGACATTTCCTGGTAGTCGGGATAGGAGTACTCCCGTTATTTTACAGGCTCGCGGTGTTCCTTCAACAGGTTCCTATTAATGAATGTACTGTTATTTGACGGTTGCGTATTGTAAATGTTACGGGAATATATTCAGAACTAAACGTAAGACTACAACTAAATCTAAAGACTACTGTTTATCAATTCTCTTCAACCTACAATAAGAGCATTGGACAAACAAAATACGCGACCGATGTGTTATTGCTATGTCGTTAGTATTGTCTCTCTTTTATCTCTCTACTTAGTGGTATTTCTTCATTAATTTGTGCAGATGGCGAACCAATAGGACCAAACCGAGTGCTTCAACCGACTCAGGCTGTTGAAGGCAGGCCACACAGACAGTGTCGAGGTGACCTAGAAACACCGGGCCTAACTGGGCACAATGGTAAATAGTTGACAATTTATGGATAGTTCAGTTTTGGTATAGAGGGTGCTTCAAGAAATAGTTGATGCGTGAGGTAATGGAAAACTAAGTATAGTATTTGGAAGAGCATGTGATTGTAAGGATAACACAAACTTTATTCAATCAAAATCGGTTCAGAGAGGGCTGAATTATCAATAAATACATCCGATCGGAATAAATGTGGAATCCCACATTAATTTACCAATTAGAGAAAATCATTGATATAATTCTTATACTTTTTTCGGAAATATACAAATGAGATTTGTAAATAGTTAATGATCTCTTTATTGAATAATTAATTTGACAAATCATCTCATTCACAAGTTTGTATAAAGAATGTAAAAAAATATGTTTTACAAAGAGAGCGCCCTCTCGTGTTTCAACTGCTGTTTTTAATGAAAAAGCACATAATTTTGATTTAGCAGTTTGTTAGTTTTTCTACCTTTCGGGCAGGTAAATTATAACTAACAGTTTGTAATGATATAGTGCAAGTTTTGGTTACTAACATTCAGTTTGACCAAAACTATACTACCCCTTTAAAGTGAGGCCTGTAAAGTGTCTAACTCCACGAATTTTTTTTGGAGCTTCCTCGTTTCTCTTCTACCGTGTTGTTTAGCTTATGGTAAGAGAAGAATAAAATAGGGTTAGATTTGTTCAAACGTCCCTTTAGTATGACGATATCTATCATTCAGCTCAAAAGCGTTAGCTAAAGGTTATAAACCTCATAAACGTCCGTGTTAAAAGCTGACGCATATTTTCGCTTTTTTAACTAGGAAAGCAGTTTTTTTTTTTCAATGAAACTTTCACACATCATTCGGACATATCCTACAATGATTTTTGTAGAGGATTGAAGTCTCAAATGTCATTTTGGGCAATATCTGACACTTTACAGGTGCACCTTTAATCATTAAAACTGGATTAATCATTGACTCTATTTTATCCTTTGTCTTTGGAAATGATCGTAATTATCATGTAGCTATCCCGATTATCTTATTTGATGCATTATGACATTATTGAGCACATAATTTTGAAAACGCCATCATTATCCGCACATTACATTATAAGTGTCTTGTTCACATACACAAACCATTTCCTACTGTGACGCTTGCTATATTATAGCTGTGTTTTAATTTGAAAAAAATGAATTAATGGCAAAACTAGCGAGAGAATCTTTGAAATAGCCCATGATGTAATTTGCCTCAGCAAGCATGATTGTGTGTTTCTGTATTGATTCAGATCATCCTCGCCCAAGAAAGCAAGACATTTCATACTCTCCTCCAAGAAATCCTGGGAGGTCTCCTGGACCCGAAGATGACACTAACACCGAGGTAGCAGGTGGAACCCCTTATTTACCATCGATGGATCGGCAGAGGCATTCCTCAGATCAAGTTTCAAGAGAAGCCGTCCCGTCACATCAGAAAACGCGTGCAGGTATAGCAGGTCGCCTACACGAGATCGGACCTCCAGAACTGCTCGTGTCTACACATCAGTCTGAGGAAAACCAGGTCCATCCAGCAGCGGTATTTCCTTTCAACCAAGCCTCAATTGCCATGCCTACCCATGATCCCTGTAAACCATCATATCATCCACAAGGAGGCATACAACAGCAATTTCATCAGACCAACATAAGTGGAAACGTCATAATAGTCAACCCACCTGAACAAGTTGCAAAATGCATCTCACAGCCCCGTGTAGTGCCACATGGTATGCAACGAGAGTTGAGTGTTAAGCTGAATCCACCCAGTGTGTTAGGCAACGACTGGAAACGCCTGGCAGAGATGCTAGGCATGGATGATTATATTGTATCCATCAAACAGAAGAGCGATCCGACCGAAGTGCTGATCGGTATCGCCGAGACGGAGATGGAGATCACACATCTAGACCAACTTTCGGAGATCTTTCGGCAAATGAAGCGTCTTGATTGTGTACAAGTTGTGGAAGACTATGCAATTTCGACGTGACAACTAAGTGAAGCCGATGATGAGTCGGATGTCAGCAGTAATGGCGGCGATGATGATATTGGCGACGAGGAATAAGCCTGACTGAGAATTATTACTACATACAACTGTAGAACCTTGGTATTTACCAAATACATTGTGACCTTAACAAAATGATTTTATCATATCAGCCATGTGATACATAATAGTAAAACAAAATATTCGGAGCTGGTAACAGCAAATATGTAACTGAAAACATATTGAAAAATAAAGGTTATCACGTTGATATTGGGAATCTTATTGATACATATTTTATTAGGCAAGACAATTTTAAATGCATTACAATTCATCAAACTTGAGGGTAAGGATATACGTGATTATTATACAAATGATGCACAGGCATGAGTGGATCGGTAAGAATTGGATGCACGAGTTTAACTTTGGAATGGTTTAAAGCCACAAGCGCGGCGAGTGGGTTTTACACCATTTCTAAAGTTAAAAGAGTGCATACAATTCTTACCGATCCACGAAATATGCGTGTGTGCAGCATTTGTTTTATAAAATGGGCGCGAAAAATGTGAAAATCAGACTTTTTCCCAGTAATGGCTAAATTTGCTAAATTTACCGACCCATCTTTCACGATTTTCCTCGCGATGCGCAACGGTTTTTGGAGAAGAACTGGTCCGATGCAACACGACCTAGATGATTTTCTCGACGAATGTCAAATCATTGCGATTCGCCGTGCAAATCGTCAGTTTTGCTGGTAGATGATCGCTTCAGTAGTCATGAACATTATAGACTCACAGACGTTAAACCGGTAAACTCACGATAGAAAAAAACATGCTGTCGTGTTTATATTTAAATTGATAGATGAAATGTTACCCAGGTTTGTATATGATGAAATAATATTCAAAGAAGACTCGCATTATCTTCGTATTTCTTGTAGAGTTTTGAAGTTATGTAAACTCAAAACTAATCATATGTCTCCTCTCAAGTGTTCAGTTATTTATTAGTTTACCTGAACATGTTAGATTATTGGATAATTTAATAGCTTATATTTTCGTGGTTTTATAATGTAAATGTTTCGGTTGAATTATTCACTTACGACAGTAGTATTTGACTAGTTGTTATTGATAACAAAATAATAACAGGGGCCGCGGAAGCGGGGGGGGGGGGGGGGGGGCTGGGGGGCTGCAGCAGCCCCCACTTTTTTTAAAACTTAACCCCTTGACTACGGGAACCGGGTGGGTTGTGTACAAAGTCTATGGAGATTTCAGAAACTCGTAGGGAACGGGTTAAAACAAAGAAATACATAAGCATAAAATAAAGAAATACATAACAGTTCAAATGTGGTCAGCCCCCCTCTCCACTTTCAAAACCTTTCCGCGGCCCC
>JBAMJV010011089.1:0-51881 GCA_037951105.1 Echinarachnius parma | reverse complement strand
GTTTTAGCATTTACCAGCAATGAAGGATATATAATATAATGCACCTAGGCGATCGAGCAGTCGGTTGATATTTCAAGAGGCCACTATATTTATATATATACTCATTGGCAATTTCCATCAATGTACTATACCAATCAATTGAACGCGCTTGCGTAGCTACAGGGGAGGGGAGGGGGGGGGGGGTAAATTATTCATAGTCCACCTGTTATAAATCTGATTCCCTCCTTACACTCTGTGAAAGACAAACAATAGATCAAGAAAGACATCACACAAGATTAAATAATTATGCGACAGGACATACACCACTTTTATGGGAAAGTTTTCCCCTCCCCCATTCTGCGGTTGACCTTGGTAAGCAGATTTACGAATGTTGCGTATACCCCCCATGGGCAAATTCAAGGCTATATATTGTTTTCAAACGGAACCTGTTGTCGGACTGATTGGGGTTGAGGAGGTGTTGGAGGGATGGGGGGGGGGGGGGGGTGGGGGGGGGGGATTGGAGAGCACACGAATGATTGGGGCATACCGCATGTATTTCTTTATTGTTAGCATATTTCCCCCTTATTGTTAAAAACAAATGTTTTAAATCAAATTTATGGGGGGGGGGGGGGGGGCATCGGGGGAAGGGGCATAGCTACGCAACTGCTTGTACGGGACCCAAGTATGGTCATGAAATGAAATAGAATGTAATCAATATAAATATCACAATCGTACGTGATCCGTGATAACAACTTTATTATTAGCACACTCGTAGTGTGCATGCGTTTAGTGCACGTTAAGTGCCACATTTTATCAAACTAAAGTTATTTCCTTCAGCCATGTAAGAACAGCAAACATTTTGCCCAAAACAACATCCATTTATGAAATCAACTAAAATTATGTTTTATAAATTGGTATGTGTTCCATAAACAGATCCATTTTTAACTTCATAGTGAAGTCATACAACCGATACGCTTGGAGGCCATGTGTGACAAATGCAATCATTATATCATGTATAATAAGATTAAATGGAATATTGTTTACTTAACTTAACAGGATCTACTTACATTGTCAAAGTATTCGAAACTTACTTGGAACTTTAGTGGTTCCCTCATACATTGTTGTACATACATAATACAAATATAGGCATGGAACAGGTTTCAGTTTTCTGAATTTCCCTTTTGTTAGAATGATTTATACGATTCAAGTGTTCGGATAACCATTATCCACTGGATAATAATAACTGCGTACAAAGTTAGTGCAATGAGTGAGCAAATATTACTTTGCATTTTCGCTCGTTACTCGTTCATAATTATGACATTCATTTATCATGGAATGTTCACACATCACTTTAGTGGACATATCAGATAACATAAATAAATATTTTATCAACCTTTCTTAATTTTTTTCAGATATCAACAAAGTTACTAGATTCCTTGGCTTGAACTTCCGTACAATATAAAGGTAAAGCATGTTATTAAATCATATACGCATGAAGTAGCCTTTAGTAGAATTTGCACCAGTTATATCTAACATACTGATATGCCTTAGTTATAACACGCATTCGAATACCTGTAAATAGAAAGCAATTTATATTAAATCAATTCATCTACGTATGGAGTTGCCCATATACATGTACTAACATTATATGTGATGTGATTTGTTAACACATCACAAGTAACTGCACCTGTTATAGCTAACATACTAGGGGCCTAGTTAACAAAAAATGTATTCATACAAAAACTTCTCGTAGAATATTGTTTACTTAACCTAACCACCGTATACTCTATAGGGGGCAATGTATATGCTAATGCATCTGTGTATGAAGCAACCTATACTAGAATGTATACGAACATGTTCGTTTGTAAATCGTAGCACCCGTTAAAGTGATAGTACAGTGATAGTACAAAACCTGCACAATAACATTACAAACTAATAGTTATAACTTCACCGATACGCTTGGAAAGGCATATATAAAAAATTACAAACGACTAAGTTAAAAGCCCGTTATCATTAAAAAGAGAGCCATTAAAACCCAAAAGGGCGCTTTCTAAAAAAGCATTGGTTTCAACCATATTTCATACAAAATTATGCATGTGATGTTTTGTTGAAATAAGATTAACTAGAGAGATCATCAACAACTTCTTTTAACCTCTTTTGACAATTTTTGAAAAAAGTGTAAGCATTTTTTAATTAAAACAAAAAAAATCATCGAATTAATCTGGGCCCCAGATTTAATCCGATAAAGTGTATTCTTTCATTAATTATTGTATACTCCTTCAAATGTTACACTCAGTTTTTCATTATCTCACAAACAATTATTTTGTGCAGCGCCCTCTATACCAAACTGAACTACACCTTATCCTAGATACTGGGGCGCCTTGTTTAACATGCACATTCATCATGTTCACGAGCAAATCAACTGGCGATGTTATAAGCATTATACTGAATCATATTTTGGAGACCCTATTGGCACACTAACACATTCATAATAAAATCCACTCAAATATAAGTCGTAAATATGAGTCCGACTTCCCAATATAATGTTTTTATGCTAAAATAAATATATTTTCAAAAATATGGTTGCGAACAAAACTAACTCTAAATATGGTGGCTATATGTTATATTTGGTGGCTATGGTTAGATTTGGTGGCTATAGTTAAAGGGATAGTTGAGTTTTGGTAGAGAGGGCGCTACACAAAATAAATTTGTTGTGAGATAGTGAAAAACTGAGTGTCAAATTCGAAAGAGCATACAATTTTAATGACAGAATAAACTTTATTTGATAAAAATCTGTTCAGAAATGGCTGAAATATCCTTAAACATAGCCATTTGTATTAAATGTGGGGCCCCACAATTATTGAACAATTTTGAACCAGCCGTTAATTTTTTTTTAAATGCTTCTTCTTTTCAAAAATGTACAAAATAAGTTTTTAGATAGATGTTGATTATCTCTCTATATAATCACTATTTCAACAAAACATCACATGCACAATATTTTATTTTAAATGGTTACAACCGATGAGTGTTTAGAGAGCGCCCTCTTGAGTTTTAACGGCTCTTTTTTTAATGATAACAGGCTTTTTACTTAGTCATTTGTAATGTTTTATTCGTTTGAGCATGGTGGAGTTATAACTATTAGTTTGTAATGTAATGGTGCAGGTTTTGCTTACTAAAATTCAGTTTGACCAAAACTGTACTCTCTTTACCAGAACTCAACTATCCCTTCAAATTTAGTGGCTTTGATTACATTTGGTGGCTAAAACTATGAAAATTTAAGTTAGCAGCAAGTCCCCTAAATTGCACTGCCCGGACTGATCCCGCAGCCGGATCAAATTTCCGAGTATAAACTCGTGTAAACTCGAACCGAGGGCCCAACTCGTGCATTCTCGTATGAAATCCAACTTAACGCATTTTTTTCGCGCACAAAGGCACGGGAATATTTCAGACTATTCGCGTGAAAAATACTCCGTGAGCACAACTGTATTAAAATGATCGAGCAACGTTGTTGTTTACATGTACAAAATCTGACGAAAGGTGGATAAAATGTTTATTATTGTGACCTGATATGTCGACCAAGTGATGTATGAACATTCTATGGTAAATTAATGTCATATGACCTAGTAATGAGCAAAAATGCAGATTGATATTTGCTAACTCATTGCACTAACTTTTGACACTGTTGAAAGTCTCCTGGGAGACTTTCAAATCCGAACACTTCAATCATTAATATCTTTAGAAATTCGGAAAACCGATTTCTGTTACATGTTTCTATTGGTTATACGAATACAACGAGGTATGTGAAAACTGGTGGAGTTTTAAGAAAGTTTAGCGTGGTTTTTTGACAATGTTACGATATCCCTTAAATGTTTAAGCGCACTTGCTTGATGCGCATTATTTTTTAGTATGGAAGTTCGTCTAAAACTAGGTTGTATAATTATAAGGAAAAAAACGATGTGTAATGCATTACTCCAATCACTATACGCATTATATATTATTTTTGTATTAGGCTTTAGGAGTTCGTCTTACCAATGTTGTGTTTTCCGGTTTACCTTTTCATAATTTCTCCGTTTAGGTTCTATAAACGTGAAATCTGTCAATATTTCTCCGAAATGCCTAAGGGCGGGATAAAAAATTAATTCGTATATTAACTATGTCTCCTGAGTCTTATACCCAGGGGGCAAAAGGGGTTTACCAGCTTTTGCCTGTTGTAAAAGGTTGGTCACCAGAAATGGCTTCTAAGACCCTCTAGGATCACAACTTAGGTGGACAACCTCGCGAACTAGCTACTGGAAGTCCACAGGATGAGTTTCAGGAAAATCACACCTATAATGCACTAAATAGTGTGTTTTAGCCTGAGGGTCATGAACACCGAGTCACACATCTTGCACACTTACACCACAATGCACTGCTGATTCCAGCTTGTTTTTCATGGAGGTCTTCCCTAGAGTCCTGTGCATCGTTTGATAACAAATAAGAGCATATTGCTTATTTCGTTACTGTGTCACACGTCGTTACAACGTGATACGTCACATACGGACGTGAAATTCGTATACAGCGCATATGTATAAAAGGCAACTAATTTCTTAAAAATAAAAAATAGGCTTTATTTCGATCTTTAAAAGCGTAATTCGCATTTTAGATAATTATTAAGAGCATTATTATAATGAAACTAAGTATTTAAATTAATAAACAATACAAAACATAAGCAATAAAAAACAATGAAATACATAAGAATATGAGTTGTTAATGTTATAATTTGTTTAGATGTGGTTAAATTACTATATCAAATGATACACAATATATCCACAAAATCACATATTAAGATTATCCCTTGAATGATATACACGGGAGGAGGGAAGATGGTGTTCAAAAGACCAGCCTTTCATCAATGGACTCTAAAAATAACTATTATCGAGGTCTACCCACCCAGTTTGGACTAAGTGTGTCTGTAGGCTTACATGACACGAGTGAGGGCGAGTCTCATTCTAGGTCTAAATGAGATACATCGTGAAGCTTGCAAAGGAGGAATAACAGACATGAACATAGTTGGCTCATTTTAAAGGTTGGCCCCCATAAATGACCCCATAGGACCTTCTAGAAACACAACCTAGTTGGACTAGCTGCTGGAAGTCCACATGAAGCGGAACTTGAAAAGCATCTACAAAAACCCCACTAAATACAGCCATCTCTACAAACAGAGTTGAGTGTATAATGCTCCCTCTATGCTGCATCTCCGTTCATCCAGCCCACACCATACATCTGATCAGAATCGTGTCATCAGGGATAAAGAGATTGTAGTCAATGTCAATGACAACCGAACTGTAAAAGAACAGTGGTTGTTGATGCAATGTGCGCCATATGTCACTGGCCATCTCATAAAGGTGAAGCATTTGAAGCAGTCACTGAATGGCACGCAAATCTGTTGCTGGAAGAATTTCATTTCGGTACTGATATCATACACTTCATCATACACATAGTTATACAGTTAGGCCAGCCTGAAGTCTGCTGAACAGGAACAGAGGTGTGCCCTATCCAAATGAGCCAAAGTCTATGAAGTCAGTGGGAAATGCACAGCTCCTGATCCACAGGAGTTTTTCACGATATCAAGCTACTAAAACAAACCTTTTAAGCTTACCCTGTGAAAGGTGAACAAAAACCTGCCAATGCTTTAACATAATGACATTATCACTCGGACACGAGAATTCACAATTAATATGTACATCACCAAAGCAGACCAGTCTAAGGATTCCGATCTGGGAAAACTGAGAGCTTAACAAATCTTGAAGCTACTGCCTCCTAAAGAGGACTCTTTTCTCCTTTGTCTCAAACGAGCTTCTCATGCCATCATTGATAAAAATGCGCACATTCCCAAGCCAAACATTCCATCATGTACAGAGTTGGGATAGTCCCTCAATGATAGAAAAGCAATTATAGTGTCAACTACACAGCAATCCTGGGCAAGACAATATCATGTTGATGTGTTAAAGGGTGCAAGAATAATTGTTCCTATACATGAAGAAGGCGGTTTCATGCTTTGGAATTGCTTAAAATGTTTCACCTTTGTGAAAGGACCACTGCTGTTCTTTCTGTTATCCTATAAGGCAAATCAGAAACGTTTGGTTTGGCACTTTGGTTTCCTCTTGTAGAACTTCACTAGGCTAGTCTTCCTACCACTTCACATACTGCCGGGTTCCTTGAACAGAGTAGGAGGAATGTTATATCAATGAACGCATGCTTTTCCTATGAAGTCACATTTCAAGCTGTCTATTCCCGATGACACGACATAGTTCATGATGTGTGCTGGATAAACTGATGAATGAAGGTGCAGCATATATTTCAACTTGGCAGAGATGAGTGGTTTGGTGTAGTGAGTGGTTTTGGTGTAGACGGGGTTTTCAGTATACGCTTGACGTGGACTTCCTGCAGCAGATAGTCCGCAAGGTTTTGCACACAAATTGTGTTCCTAGAAGGTCCTATAAGCCACTTTATGGGGCCAATCCTTAATAACAGTACCCCCTTCCAAGCTTCATAATGTACCTCCTTTAGGAACTAGTAAAAGACTGATTTGAACTTGTCATGTAAGCCTTCAGTTACACTTCGTCAATACTGGGTGAGTAGTCCTCGATTATAATTATTTTTGGAGTCCACTGATGGTCTTGTGACCCCCTCCAATCCCCCCCCCCACAAAAAAATACACACACACATACACACTCACACACACACACACACCTCCTCCGTATTTGATTCAAATGATGAAAAGTTATGATGTTTAGGATGGATTTTGTATCGTTTTATCGCAATCTAAACAGGTTAATACATTGACAACTCATATTCTTATGTATTTTTTTTTGTATTGCTTTTGTTTTGTATTGATTTATTAATTTACATAGTTGGTGTCATTGTATGATGCTCTTAATAGGTATTTCAACTCGAATTAGGTTTTTAAAGATAAAAATATAGCCTATTATTAACTCTTAAGGAGTTATTTGCATTTCATACATACGCGCTGTATTCGAAATTTCACGTCCATGTGTGACGCATCACGTTGTAACGACGTGTGACACAGTAATCAAAGATGCAACATGCTCAAATTTGGCATCAAACGATGCGCAAGACTCTATGGAAGACCGTCATGAAAAAACAAGCTTGTATCACCATGCATTGTGGTGTAATCGTGCAAGATGTGTGACTGGGTATTCATGACCCCTAAGGCTAAAACACACCATTTAGTGCATTAGGTGTGGTTTTCTTGAAACTCATCCTGTGGACTTCCAGTAGCTAGTTCGCGAGGTTGTCCACCTAGGTTGTGATCCTAGAAGGTCCTAGAAGTCATTTTTGGTGGCCAACCTTTTACAACAGGCAAAAGCTGAAATCCTAAAAAAAATGGTGGTTTGCCCCCTGGGTATTATGAGAAACATGAAAGCCGTACCGGTGTGTCTATGTTAACTCACTCAATACGAGACCTTCATATTATCATGTATCATAACTATATAGACACAACACTGTCTGAGAGGGCAGGACTTACTTTAGGGGTTATCCTTTTTAGAGCGGTGTGTCTCAAGATATTCTAATTGGCAAATAATTTATACATATCTTTTTTTTTAAATATCCCACAAATTAATGGATATGTTTTTAAAAATAATTTCATGGCGGAGGAGGAGGGCTGGGTTGGGATTTGATGTGTAAAATGTCTCCATAATTATGAAGATATCTATGATTAAATTGTAAAGCGTTTCGGAACGCTTTCCGATTGAAACAAATATAGGCAGTAGGCGATATAATCTGACATAAATTTGCAATTTTGTTCACTAGATGAACAGTGTTCTTTTTTGTTATAAAACTTTCACACGTCATTCAGAATAATCTGCCGATGATATTGGTATATGATTGAAGTCTCAAATATTACTTTTGGAAATATCTCATAAAATTAATGAATCACTTGAAAGCATATTCGAAAGTAATGCTGGTGTTATTTTTTCGCAGTCTATCATGGGAGATGCAATTTCCGTTTGTACCAATTTCATCTCGCAGGTTTTAGCGGCAATTGGTTTGTAATATTTCATGTTAAAGGGATAATACAGTTTTGGTCAAACTGAATTTTAGTAACTAAACTTGTACGTTATCATTCAAAACTTCTCTTATAAATCAACCATGAATGCTAAAAAGACATCGTATCGGGTAAGTTATGAACCTGTTTCAATTAAATGCAACATTAAATTTTAACGGAATATGGTGCCCTGCAAACAACACCTGAAAGTTTCAAAAGTAAAACAAAAATGAGAAAGTGATTTTAAATAAAATTAAACAAGAGAGAGAAAGAGAGAGAAAAAAAGAGAGAGATTATTCGAAATCCACTATGGTATGATAAACAAAACTGGAACAGATTTAATGAAAATTTTCTTTAGATTATCAAATGAATGGGTTCGGCTTATATTTATTATTCCAATGATAACTTATGGATTTTCAGATTTGTCTCTAGATCGATTTTAATCGAATGAAGTTTATTCTGTCTTTGTCATCGTGT
Organism: Echinarachnius parma; assembly: GCA_037951105.1. Taxonomy (NCBI): domain Eukaryota; kingdom Metazoa; phylum Echinodermata; class Echinoidea; order Clypeasteroida; family Echinarachniidae; genus Echinarachnius; species Echinarachnius parma. Next base: position 43,375 of record JBAMJV010011089.1, on the reverse strand, counting down.
GATTTGTCAAATATTAAACTGAGTTTGTCATTACCTCACACAAATATATTTCATGAAGCGCCCTCGCCACCGAAAATGTAACATCCCTTTAATGAGTGTTTACATATAATATTTACTGGCGTGGGAGGGGAACATTACTAAACGATTCGAAATGCTAATGAGGAGACTTATAATGTCTACCCTAAAATAGCATTTCAAGTCCAGAGAAAGAAGGACATTTACCGACAAGGGAGAGTCAAAATAGTCATAATATTAGATACTCTCTGAATAATATAACAACATGTACCTTACAACTCATTCAGTCAGGCCCGAAAGCACATTGGTTTAAACATTCCTAACAGCTGAGTTCCCCCCTTTTTCCAGCTGTTGGCCTAGTGTCGTAACACGGTCAATGCGTGACTCAAAACATCTTTCGGGTTTGCTGAACAATTTGGTGCGATTATATTTTCGAGATGAGGTAAGGAATGGGATGAATATCGTAACGTTTAGTTGCTTTTTTGGTTTAATTTTAGGGTTTAATTCGAGGAAGTAATATGTGCAGTGCGTGAATAAAGCGATCGATATTGTATTTTTTTTTAACGAATCACAAAGTATCGGTCGTCTGTTTTGCCGTCTTAATCGAATGATAACAAACTAAAATCGATTGCGTTCAAAACCAACCTATTTATAATTTATTTTGTATCGTAAACATGGGTATTGATTCCGGCGTTTAACATAACACTTGTAATCGATAGTATCGCAGGAAACGTTGTCATACTTATATCGATAATTTTCTTCTCCTCCGCTCTGGGGTGGAATACGACACTCTAATAGACCGATCATGATGAACTAAGTTGACACCACGTAAACGTCGAAAGAAAATATTGGTCATAAACTATCACCAGATATTGCAAGATCTTTTTTGCGTGTTACCCCAAAGGGTGAATGCAAGTGCAGTGGCGTACCCCAGGTCAGTCTTAACGTAAGGGAAAGATTTATAGAAAAGGGGGAGGGGGTAGCTTGTTCCTAAGATTACCAACATCTATGTCATTAATATTATGTTGTATTTTCTTCACGGGCGTGGGGGCTGGATTTATCTCAAAGGGGCGATAGCATCAACCATAGCACTGTGTGTTTGGCAGGCGAGAGGAGGAGAAACGGCCTCAGGAAGTGGGTGGATTTGTTCATCTTGGTTACGCATTGTACGAATGTACGGCGTGTCGATTTCAATCATCAAGTGTCGTTTTTGTCTGTCTGTGGCCCCGCTCGCTATCTTGTCCCCCGAAGCATTCGTCAAGGTTACTCGTAATGGTCGTTGACATTAATATTATGGCGACCTTTTCAGTGTCGTTCGTCAGCATGCCATTTCTCACCCGATATTTGTTTTCTTCATTGTTTGCGGCAGAATTTGGTACTTCGCTCAGGAAATGTAAAGACTTCTTCATCTCAAACGTTGTTGAAATGTGCAACAACTAACAAAGGATTGATGAATTGTGTATTCCCGTGATACGATGTCAGCTGAGTGATATGGTAAATGAATGTCATAATGTCCGAGTAATGAGCGAAATGTAAAGTGATATTTGGTAGCTCATTGTACTAATTTTGGTTTACATAGTTGAAAGTCTCACACGGAAGCTTTCAAATCCAAACACCCTCATTCATGGATATCTTTACAAACGAACGAAAACAATTTCTGTAAACTGAAACATTTTCAATGCTTCTATCGGTAATTGGATCGAATTGTTTACAGTTAAGTGTGTCATGAAACTTTGACCGGAACATTTACGTTGCCTTGATCCGCTAAGCATTAGTCATGTTAGTCAAGTTTGCTCCTTATGAACATTGACATCGACATTTTGGAGTTTTATTGATTGCTATTTTTCATTTCGCGCCGATTCAAGGGCATCTTGTGCCTGTCATGGCCCAGATCATGTAGATGCGGCGGGCGGTGATGAACAAAGTCTGTATTATCAGTTTCCTCGCCTTTATGAAAGGCGGCTCGTGCAAAAGTTGAACTTTGTACAAGATTTAAAATTGTAATATCAATATTCATTTTCCCCCCGTGATATGATAAATCAAAGCGATTGGCATTGGAAAATAATCACTGGGTGAAAGCAGGCGAATATTAATAATGCTTTCAGCTATGCTGCAGCTATGTCTTTTTTCAGTTTCGCCCAATTGTTCTCATTAATTAAGCCTAATCATATACCCGAACTACCTACATTACGTACCCTGTTATAGAGCTAGAATTTTACTGAGATAATCTGTATGATGCTCGGTAAAGATAATCTCGATTACCAGTTATTGACAACATAATTGTTCACTACAGACTTTGTCCTCTTGTTGTATATAGGTCTGCCTTAAAGGACAATGAAACTATGGATTCTGGCTACTATTATCTTTTAGAGGGTGAACAGACATTTAATTTTATACATGACTTGGCTCTTTTGGCCTACTGGATCCCATGAAATCCTTCTGTGAACATACCCAAATTGTAATAATTGTTACGGCGGCAAAAGATGATGGGAGCGGGCATGTTCGTGTAACTACCCGACATGCTTTGCAAATTCTGACGACTGTGCGGATGGCCGAACAAAAAGATTTGCAGACTCATCAAAGCGTCTTCAAGTATTAAACAATGGTTTGGTCCGGTGAATGCAGGAATGCATCATAGATCGATCTCAGTAGTCCGCACAGACCTAACAATGGCGGCCTCCAGCGTTCGCGTGAATAGTGGTCTACCCGTTAGTGTTTGCACATATTTCTTTCAAAGTATTCTTGTAATTAATAGTTGGTAAACATAAATTATCGAACTTTTTTCTTTAAAGTTAACAATATATCATTCTATACACAACTGCTTGCGCAATGGGAGATTTGATGATTTAAAATGATACATTTTGCTATTAACAATGTATGCTATGCAATAATTAAATTCGCATGCAAATACTCCAGGGCCGTTTTTTTATATTTTGCGCAATCATTTTTACACCGACGTAATTGTTATGAGGATGTGGTGTGATTGGTACAAGATTGGTAGAACGCGCTTTCCAATCGTGAGATCCCGAGTTCAAACCCTGTCCACCGCCATTGTTCTTTAGCAAGACAATTTATCCACAGTTGCTGCTCTCTTCCCAGGTGTATAAATGGGGATCCGGTAGGAAGTGAAAGCCTTAATGTGAAAGACCTTCTCAATGACCATGAGCCACTTAGAAGGAATGCTCCGGTATAAGGTGAAAGCCTTTATACGTGAAGGACTTCCTCAATGACCATGAGCCACTTGGAATGAATGCTCTCCATAGAGTGGAGATGGTGCACACAACGCGTGCTGGCTTGCATTATATCACATCACCAGGGTAATAACAGCGCAAGGCGCTTAGAAATGATATGGTATAATGTTAATAAATCGAACATATTATCATTATTATTACCATAAGTCTATATATTTTGACACGATTGGCCCTTCATAAGCCTACTTACCTTTGCTGGTCACGTATTGTTTTGTACAATCCAGGCCGTGCATACAGATGAAGGAATTACATGCATGATCCGATGTTGGTTTAAGAAATCGAACGCCACTCGACAGAAAAATAACAACACAACATGGCGAATGAGAACACGAAATTTGCAGTCAGGGTAAACATATTGATGACCTACAATTGATGACGTCCCAGAACATGTTACACGGTATAAATTCATATTTCGGAATATTTTTGGTGATACTGTTGTTTCACGAATGATTCATATGTTTAAAGGGGTAGTACAGTTTTGGTAAGGCTGAACTTTAGTAACCAAACCTGGACAGTAACATTATAAACTAATAGTTATAACTCTACCATGCTCGAAAGGTATACAAAATTACAAACGACTAAGTAAAAAGCCTGTTAAAAAGCGCTTTCTAAAAAGGCATTGGTTTCAACCATTTTTCATACAAAATTATGCATTTGATGTTTTATTTAAATAATTATTAAATAGAGAGATCGTCAACAACTATTTAAAAACGCTTTTGAAAATTTTTGAAAAAGTGCAAGCATTTTTTAAATTTGTTGAAAAAATCATCTAATTATTTGGGCTCCAAATAATTATAGATCAGATATATTTATTGATATTTCAGCCGTTTCTGGGTCGATTTTGACCAAATAAAGATTATTCTGCCATCGAAATTGCATGTTCTCTCAAATTCGACACTCAGTTTTTCATTACCTCACAACAATAATTGTGATGTGCAGCGCCCTCTCTACCCAAACTAAACTACGCCTTTAATTCACAAAAAAAAAGTTTTATGCCGTGCACGCTGCATTTAGCTGTCTTGTTTTGTTTTTGTTTAAGTTTTGTATGTATACTGCATGGTAAACAATTTTGTTTCCTCCGAACCTGCATGTTTATTATCAAATACAATTAGCAAACATTACAAACGGCCTCGCCTTTTAAAAGTAACAGTTAACATTAAAGACACAACATGTGTTCAAATGGTCGACCGACCGCTTTAAGACTTCGTCTTTATTTTGTAAAAGACTTGAAGCGTTCAGTTTCAGCTTTCTAGTGCATGTTAATCGATATTTCGGGTGCGGTTCGTTATTCCGAAGGTTCGTTATTCCGAAGGTTCGTTATTCCGAACACGCAAATTTCCTATACCTGAGTGTTCGTTAATCCGAAAATGAAATAGGGTTCGTTAATCCGAACATTTGTTGCATTATTCCGAAGGTTCGTTATTCCGAAGGTTCGTTATTCCGAAGGTTCGTTATTCCGAAGGTTCGCTATTCCGAAAATGAAATCGGGTTCGTTATTCCGAAGGTTCGTTATTCCGAAGGTTCTTTATTCCGAAGGTTCGTTATTCCGAAGGTTCGCTATTCCTAAAATGAAATCGGGTTCGTTATTCCGAAAATTCGTTATTCCGAAGGTTCGTTATTCCGAAGGTTCGCTATTCCTAAAATGAAATCGGGTTCGTTATTCCGAAGGTTCGTTAGTCCGAAAATGAATTAGGGTTCGTTAATCCGAAAATGAAATAGGGTGTGTGTGCGTGTGTGTGTTTGTGTGTGTGTGTGTGTGTGTGTGTGTGTGCACTGGCGTAGTGGTGGAGGGGGGTGTCATGGGCCCCCATCCCAAATAAATCACCTGTTATGATGATGAAGATGAATAGGAAAGGGAGGAGGCGGAGAAGGATGTGAGGAGGAAGTTCGGAGTTTTTTTTTTTTTTGGGGGGGGGGGGTATATTCGAATGCGGAGAAAGAAACACTCATATGATAGTGAATAATAGTATTGTGAGTTTACATTGTGTGTGTGTGTGTGTGTGTGTGTATCACGTGTGTGTGTCACCCTGAACATGAATACATTATTCAAAGTGAAGATAAGCAGGGGACTGGGGTGTGGTGGGTTTGTATAAAATCCCCACCCCACTAAACATACACCCACACCCACACACCATAGGCACCGGAAGTGAGGGTGTGGGGTGGGGGGGGGGGGGGGGCGGCCGGCGGCCCGCACCCTATGCAATATTTGGGACGTACGTGTCAAGCTCTACATGTTTCCAAATATATTTATAACTGACAAATTATACAAAATGATTTTACATTCACATCTAAATAATACAAATTAACTTTTACATTAATAAAGCATAAACATGCATGCATGAAGGAATCATGAACTTTAAAAAGGGAACAACTCCCCCCCCCCCCCCCCCCCTTGGGCTGCCAAGTGAAAATGTGATGTGGAAAACATCACTTCAAAATAGTGGGATTCAAAATAGCACCCCCCCCCCCCTGCCCTTAGTTGCTATTTATGATGAAATACATACAATTCAGACAAATAAAATGTGATTTTGGACTGATATCAAGCAGCAAAATCTAACTTTATGACATAATTATAATTATATAAAATTGATTTTGGTTTTATTTCATGTTTTTTTACATGAGAAAGATATAAATATATATATCTCATTCTTATTGCACTGTTTTACAAAGAAAAAGAAAATACAATTTGACTAGAATTGTAAAGCCACTCTTTGCCCCCCCCTCCCCTTCTCCCCCACCCCCATGCAGCCACGGCAATTAGAGTAAGATTGATCCCCTTTCCCAAGTCCACACTGCTAAAAATCAAATCAACTCAATTCTTTTCTACGTCGTATTTATTTAATTTTCGGATTAATGAACCCTATTTCATTTTAGGACTAACGAACCTTCGGAATAACGAACCCGATTTTATTTTCGGATCAACGAACCTTCGGAATAACGAACCTTCGGAATAACGAACCTTCGGAATAACGAACCTTCGGAATAACGAACCCGATATTATTTTCGGATCAACGAACCTTCGGAATAACGAACCTTCGGAATAACGAACCCGATTTTATTTTCGGATCAACGAACCTTCGGAATAACGAACCTTCGGAATAACGAACCTTCGGAATAACGAACCTTCGGAATAACGAACCTTCGGAATAACTGAACCTTCGGAATAACGAACCTTCGGAATAACGGACTGTGATATTTCAACCAAAAGTCGGATTATCAGGAAAGCCCATGAAAGCCACGGCGTTTTTGACTGACAAGACGCCTTAGGTAAAATGCAAACGACAAACTAAATTGTTATTTGCCGCCTTTGCCATAATTAAAGCATTTTTTAGAATAATATCTACGGGGAATCTGGTGTGCCATGTATGAGGGTGACGGAAATCCAGTGATTGAGCAGATACATATGTACGTATTGAAGATATTCCCAAAGCAATTGTATAATATTAGAGTAAATAAGTTGAGCTATTGAAAATAAGCAAAGAAATATGGGCTTCGTCGTGAATCGAACCCGAGACGTTCAGATGGCTAAACCCTACTTACCCTACCCTACAAGACCATTGTGTGTAATATTTGGCTCTATTTTTGTATCTTGGGAGGAGGGGGTGCATTCTTACTCGTTATACTCCATTTACTGCGCCGTATATAGTTAATTTACTTTATATCGGCACGGTTACTGTTTGTTTCGAGCCTTTTAATGCACCTTTTATCATTGTCATGTGGAAACACATTAGTCGGACGTGTGTAATCCATTCATGTTCATCAGTTTAATTGTATTTGCTCGGGGAAAACCTGTGATTTTCAGAAAATGTCACTGCAAACGTAATAGCGTTGATTAAAGTGATCCATTAACTTTGTCACAGCCAAACCAATATCACTTGGAGCTTTCAAACTTCTCTTGTACCTTGATGTTCAGTGACGGATCTACGGGGGGGGGGGGGGTTAGAGGGTTTAACCCCCCCCCCCCCCTTGTGTCCAGACCCACACAGTATCCGCATCGTCATTGGGTCAATCCCACCCCCCCCCCCCCCCCCCCCCCTTAGCAAAAAGCTAGATCCGCCCCTGATGTTTAGATAATATGGTAACAGAAGAAAGGAATTGGTTTTGGTTATTCAAATGTGTCCCTAATTCAATAGAAGAGCGTGTTGGCGAAAATAATTACTTTGATAATTCAAATCATGATTCTAGATAATCATTTCATACTAATAAATTATTTCAAACCTTTAACTTGTCCCATATTTATTTGTAAACACATAAATCATCCACGAGTAATGGAACGATCCTAAAAAAATACATACGTCACCGAAGTAGTACTATACGCTTCTCGTGAAAATCACCGTAGGCCAATGTACTAAAACCATACATGAAATAAAAAGTTCATGAATTTCTTATTTTCTCCCTATTTGCTCGGTATTAAATACATATGAAAATAAAGAATAGTATTCACAATTTCAAGGTTGAAATAACCTAAAATGTGGTGTTATATTTTGATAAAATCTTTATAAATTACGACAACATTGATAACTCCGTACGTGCCCCCTACCCAGCTAGCCACCTGACGTTGGGCCGATGTCGGAATTTGGTTGCCGGATGTCGGCATATCGCCGTTGGCTCGAGGTTAAAATGTCCGCCAGCCCAACATCGTCACGACGTCATTTTTGTGATATATTGGCATAACGTCATTTTCCGACAATGGCCCAACATCATCTCATGACATGATGTTGGGCCATTGTCGGAAAATGACCTTATGCCAATATATCACAAAAATGACGTCGTGACGATGTTGGGCTGGCGGACATTTTAATCTCGAGCCAACGGCGATATGCCGACATCCGGCAACCAAATTCCGACATCGGCCCAACGTCAGGTGGCTAGCTGGGTATAGACCCTCGTTTATTGAGCACACGCACACAATGAGCAGATAAAACGTGATAAGAAAGTAATTTACCTCGTTTATTTAGCAATTATTAGTTGATCAATTGACCTAACAAACGAGATTCCTTTAACCTGAAATAATAAGAAAAAGGGGACCAGTTCGTACGGGCCAAGAAATAGTATTTTGCGAATACACCATTGTCCGAGCTTTGGCGTACTCAAGTTCATGCAAATGCATATCGATGGATACGGTACGGCGGTTATTCACAATGCGTAATTGTTCTGCGAACAATGTCATACGAGGTCATTAGCATAACACACAAAACATGTAATTTTGAAGGAAAACAACAGACTTTATAATTATTGGAAGTTATATAGGCCTATTTGAAATTTTCGTGGAAAATCATCCATGGGGGTATACAGATTTTTTTCTTCTTCTCGTAATTCGTCAAGACAGTCTTCTTTTAAGATTTAATTGGAAAAAAAAAGCTTCGGAACGCTTTTCGATCGTATAGTCAAGAGTACACGAGCTCGGATACAACACGCGAACGATTGGGGATCAAATCTGAAATGAATTTTCCCTTGTTTTACTATGTAAACCAATTTCTCTTTTAATATAACATATCTTTCACAATAATCTGACAATGAAGTTAGTATATGATGAATATTCAAATATCACTTTTGAAAGAAAAAAAATAAGTTAGCGGATCACTTTAATAATTATACGAGAGAAAATTAAAACGAAAGAAATAAATAATTGATAATGAACACGTACTTTGTGGAGCCCTACTTGTTATCAAAATATATTTTGATTTCGCCATCATTTCCTTTCACGTGGTAATGATATCATTAATATAGTTATGTGATTCTAATTGCACGAAATAATCCTATTTGTTATCAGGATATTTTATTTGAAAACAAAAAAACACTTTCAGATACTGATAATGATATTGCAATGTAGGCTCACATCGCCTCAAGATAAACTAGTCCACTCTTGCGACAGGTGTTATTTGAAGAAAACAAACATATTCGATTTCAAGTGCATCCATAGAAGTCATTCACATTTCAATAATCAATTTCATCTTGCATCAAGAAAGCGAGGAAACTTGGTGAAAAACACGCTTAAAGGGACATTAATTGGAGATATATACTTTACTAATTGGCCAAGCGCGACGCATATGATCTTGTATACCGTAAGCGCTTGCGCTTTGAGTCTTTTCGATATTCGTGATTGACTCATCGAACAGTTTTTCCGTGAGCGGGATTTAGAGCGCAATAACCATCGACTGGGAGGGTGATGGCAAAACTATACGTGCCGAGGTGATATGCGAAGGTACTATCATGCCGAGGCGTAGCCGAGCCATGATAGTTACCTTCGCAGATCACCGAGGCAACGTATAGTTCAGTTCAGTTTCAGTTTAGTTTATTTCATTTCCAACAAAAAGTATAGCATAACATATCATTGTACAAAACAAAACAAAGGTTACATTATGTAAAATTAAACAGATGTACAATAGTTTGCATCCATCACCCGAGTAAGGAGATTTGGTTATTTCCCTTATATCCCTCATATTATTTTGATCACAAACGACCTGTAACTAACACAAATGGCTCAAAAGTTTAGAATATTGTGCAGAGCAATTGATCAAATTTTTAAATTTAATTTTGTAAATCCTACACATGAACAAGATTTATGATTAAGTCAAAGACGCTTATACCATTGTCTATTAAGCGTAGCCGCGCGTAAACTTTGCGTACCAGCGCGCTACATTTTTGCGCACTAACGCGCGCACGCGTACTTGCGCGCGCTCAAGTGTTCTCATTGGCTGCTGCTGCGTTCTGGGTTGCCATAGGAACAAAACAACTAGTTTGTAAACGTTCGCTGATTCCTAATTTAGAGGTTGTTAACAACGTGCCCTATGAAATCACATGCGTATCAGCAATTTACTATACCTGCCTTTGCAAGGCCAAAAAGTTCGTTACCCCTGACAAAAAAAGATACTATACCAAAGTACTATACCTCTCTGGGCGATGTATGGGAGAAATTATACTTGAACACGTGACGGCATTTCGACCAATCACATGGCTAGAACATTCTTATGAGGGATATACAGATTTTGTTTATTTCCCTCTACGTTCATATCTTATGCAGATATGGATGTATGTTAACCCCTTGCATATGGGATCCCCCGATTGACCCCGTGTCAATGGGAGCTAGTAACTTTGTTGAAATGTGGAGAAAAAAAAGGTGATGAATGGTCGATGAAACTTGTATTATATGGGTGTGGTCTGATATGTCCATTGAGTAATGTGTGAAGATTTCACATGAAATGGATGTTGCATGGCCGAGTTATGAGCGAGAATGCAAAGTGATATTCGCGAACTCATGGCACTGACTTTGTACACAGCTAAACTTTCCCAGTTGATAATTGGAAATCTGCACACTACAATCGTTAATATCTTTTGATCGAAAGGTACATTCGAAAAACCTGTTGATGCTTCTATTGGTAATACGAATGCAACAATGTATACAAGTGCCATTATAGTCTAGAGGTCGTGGGTTCAAACCCGATTGATGTCCCATCATTTATGTCCTTCAGCAAGACATTTAATCCATATTGCTGCTCTCTACCCAGGAGTATAAATGGGTACCTGGTTGGGTGTTAATTAGCATGCGCGCTATATTTATCATATATGGCTGCCATTAGCTAGTATGATCCCCGGGGAGTTGAGATGGTGCGCAAGATAATTGTGCGGGTTTGAACTGTACCAGTAACAACCAGGGTAATAATACAAGCGCATAGAGACGTGCTTCTGCAATGTGATATGCGCTATATAAGAACTGTTTATTATTATTATTATTATAGTATGGACAGTGTTACTATGTCCATTGAACGATTATGTCTACATTTTACGAGCCAAAATTCACAAGGTGCAAAATCATTGTCTTATATGAAAGAAATAACAATTCAAAGGCTAGCCTGGGAAGCTAAGGACTTAACAAAATAGTTTAGTCGAATTATTCTGATTTGTACAGCTCCAAATAATAATCAAACTCCTTGCAGCTAAGCCCAGCTAAGCCATGAGCGCAGAAAAGTAATTCGTATACAAAAATATTGATAAATATAACTCTCTGTATTAATATCTACTACGGAAAACGGTTTTCTTTTAGAAAATGAAATGTATACCAATACATACGTTTACTCCTCATTGTCACTTACAATTAACATTCCAACAGTTTGACCGACATTTTAAGCTCTGATATGCGAAACAATTTGTTCCTCTTACATTTTCTTGTGACATTTTCACCTCTGACATTATTTCTTCTGACATTTGTGTTTTCCTCTGACATGTTTTCCACTTATATCTTTTACATGGTGCCAAGTCTATAGGGATTGCAAAAACTATAAGGCAAACGGCAAATCACTCAAACGACATCAGTTTCCCTAAACAAAAAATAGTGTCCATATGTCAATGTTTCAAGTACAAGACATAAACCTATCATTAACGGAATATCCCCTGGGAATGGCCTACAGGGAAAGCAAGTAGTATCGATATCTTTAATAGACAAACTAGTGAAGGGGGAAATCCCTTATTTTTCTTACATGGAAGACATTCATAAGTAAATGCAACAAAGTCAAATGTCTGGCAATCGAATTTATTTCATGTGTATGAATAAATCATTGTGTAGGTCAAATTGCCTGCAAGGCGACTGCTAAACATGTAAAAGGAACTACTGTAGTGTCGTGTGCAACCATATTATGTTGCTAAATTAAATTTATTTGTAGTATATGAAAATTAAATGGCAAAAGGATCGGTTTTACCCAATATGCAAGCTGAAATAAAAATAAAGAAAACAACAACAAATGTTAGCAATACCTCAACATGATGGTGAATAGAAGAATAAAAGAAAATGTTTGACTTGAGAGGAAAAGTTTGAAAACGTGCCGATTTCCTTTTTATTTAGATAATAAGCGGAAATCGCAGCTGCGCATCATTTATTTTTGAAGGCAACGATACCGCAATCACCACCAGCAACCTAGAAAATGAAAAAATTTGGTTGACACGGTTGATGAAATAGCAGGCTTCGTTGGGGCAGTATCGTGGTCGGGCTGATTGGGGGGGGGGGGGGGGGCACAACTTATTTGCGGCGGGAAGGGCAGACCTTATATGTATTTCCCTTTTTAAGATTTCACACAGGACTGCGTTTGTTATTGTTTTTATAGTCAATTTCCTTATTATATCCCTAATTCGTAACAATTATTCCAATGATACAGTGTGTTCGCATTCAAGTTGATGAAAACAGAAGATTGGACAACCAAAAGTTGTTTCGACACGTACAGTGATGCGGATAATGGAATTATGGAAGATGGGTTGGTTAAAATGGAATGCGTTGTCATGTTTGTTAAAAACTATGTGTGAGAATCGGCACGTTTTCAAACTTTCAAACTTTTCCCTTTTGGTCAACACAATTACTATTCTTCTATTCGCCATCATGTTGTCGTATAGCTAACAACGGAAGAGAAGCTATACTAGTCCCCTGTAAATTCCTATCACGTGAGAACTGTTCGAAGAGTCAATCACCCGTATGTTTGTGCGCAATGTTAGCGACAATTGTTTATGCGATAATACGGTCATCGTACATCTTCAGAGCACAAGCGATTACTATTTACATGATAATAATATGCGCGCACGCACGGCATCGCGGAGCGGCGCTTGGCTACTAGTTTGGTCTCGGTAATTTCGTGAACAATTTTCGCTACGTTGAAAATGACAATTACAAAAGAGGATATGTCGAAAATGGAAAATCTTTGTTATGGTGATAATACAAATAATGTAGAGTTTGGTGCAATGGTGCGCATTATGTATGGGTGTACATTTTACTTTTTCTTGTCCAAAAAAAAAAATGTCCATATGAAAAGTAAACGTGTGGTAAACTTCATCATGAACGCACATCCTTTGCGGTTCTCATCAGAATTGCATGACTGTTTTTATGTCTTTCGCAGACCGATAGCATCACGTGGGTTTGCGAAGACGCGAATGACCAATCATCGATTTATACATTCCACTATCAGCACCATAATAGATATATGGGTTCGATTACAAATCTCTGATGATTTTCAAACTTAAATAAATTTAAAAAGTTCACGTCGTGATGCTGACACCCCCATACACTTTGTAAATAGCCCACCGGGTTCCCATAGGAACAGGGTTAACCACGTTAACAGGATCTTCACAGAAATGAGGGGTGTCAAAGGAGGGGGGGGGGGGGGCAAAGCTTGTAATGAGATGGATAAATCTAAGCTTAAAACAACATGTTGTTTATTTCATTATGTATATTTCATTCTACAGATGGGCACTGAGGGACAGCGGTTTAGGGTTTTTTATACTGGTATTTCATGATAATCTTATCTCTTAAAATAGAACTTAGCTGGAAATAAGTTTCAAAATGCTGAAATGGAGCGTCTGATCGATTTTGACGAGAAGACAATTGAAGCTCCTTTTATCATTTCGTGCTGGTTTAAACGTAATATTGTATGAGATAGGTAGTTCGAAATAATTATGGAAAATGGGTAAAAGAGGAATGTTTCTTGGAAAATGGGTCTGAATCGCTCTGACGCTTTTGAAGATAACAATAAGATAACAATATTGTCAACGCTATAAAATACCTCGTATTAAATTTACTTAGAGTAGTGTGCCTATAAGAGTATCAAACCAGATTTGTTGGGGGTTGTGGCAGGGGTAAGTATAGGCAAAGGTATAGGCAAGACTTTATATCGGGGGGGGGGGGGGGCGGCAAGCCTATACAAATATGCTAACATTAGAATGGATCTTCGTGTTTCTTCATCATTGTCATTGTTTTAACAAAGGGTAATTGGCAGAGAGGGGAACTTGAATTCTGACTTGGGGCAAGTGCTCCCCCTTGTCCCTAACTACACCGATAAGGCTATACGATGTCCCCAAAGCATTTATAAAAGGCCCCAAACGCCAGCAACGCAAACAAACTTAACCTCTTTCCGGCGCATCTATATCAATATAACCGGAATAATTTGTCAACTTTAGTCTCCCCCCCAGAAATAAAACAATAACCGATATATACCCACAAAGTAGCATTAGATGTGCCTTCACATTATCATATTTCACTGATATTAGTCGACCTTCTACATGATATGGGTCAATGTTCACGTAATCTCCGCCTCTCCGTTTAAAAAGGTTGATAAATCTCTGACCGTGAAGTAATAATAGAACTTCAATGCCATCTCCCTGTAATATAAAAATGGAACACGGATCCCTTTTTATCGTCCATAGATATCCTCCGAAAGCTCATTCGGTTGGTAATGGCCGGGCGGGGAAGAGGACGCGCTTTTATTAATGAAAGTGGCATAACGCGGGCCATTGCAGACGGAGAGTGAGGGGGTAGTGGGTGCAAACTTTATGTTCAGTTCAGATTTGTCTTTACGTCTATGCTCTATGTTATATGATAATACCATTAATTCAACGAAGCGTTTCTTTATTCGTAAAATATGTCTTGCTATGCATTATACTTTAATTTGATGTTATGAATGGTTACATTTATTTCACCCACTATGTTTTCCCCAGAAGCGAGGGTACGTGAGGGGGGGGGGGGGGGGGGGAGGGGGGGGGGGCAGATACGGGGAACAAGGATTTGCACAACGAGAGCAATTACTCGCTTGTTCCCCCTTAATACAATTTATGGCCTAGTCCCACTGCACCGATTATCCCGAAACAGTCAGTGTCTAGCAAAATAATTGTGAAGCTCCATGCCATTACGTTTCAAGCGAAACGAAGCCGAATTAAAAGTATACTTCAAGTCCATTCCGAACTTGTTCCGCACCATTTCGTCTCCTGCTATATACCTTCTGGATGTCAAACGGATAGGAGACGGAATGAGAAACGGCGCAGTGGGACTAGGCCATTAGCTTGGTAGCTATTACGCTAAACATGGGTCAGGTAAATGACAAGCATGACAAGGACACTTTATCGTCGAAATAGATCCCTCTTAAAGCTCATTCGGCAGCTAATGGACGGTGTAGATCGAGGTCGCATTTCAGTAACGACTTTGAATTGCAGGTCAACGTCCATCGGGTTAACGCGGAAGGTTGAGATGCAGAAAGCATCAAGTCCAAGGGGGACAAAGTTTCGGTTGAGGAAGAGAAGGACGATTAGTCACCTTTTGTACTTCGATACTCGATAGTCATGAGAAAAGTTTTGGAAAATGTAGTTCTCTTAGTTTGTACAATTAATTTGTTGTTAAAACCACACAAAAGGCGCTATATCCACTTGTTCAACTTTCGAGGAAAACAGGTTTCTTTGCCCAACTTTGTACCAGTGCCTATGTGAATATGAAAATTGAACATTCTATATTTTGATTTTGAGTGAGTAATTTGTCGTAACAGGTGATCGCTAGAGCAGGTTTGACTGTAGTTCCAAGTTTAGACGTATTTATCCTCGAAAAATGTTTGCATCACACGGAGAAGGCTCCGACCCGACCTACAAAGTGGTATGCAGAACTATATTTAGCCAAACTCGATTTAACACCCTTCTCACTGTCACCCAACGTATCGATATTCAGATAATGCCTGACCAAAACATCAATGGTGGTTTTATGTAAAAGGAGTAGGCGCGCAAGGGGACCACTGGCATCTAATACTTAAACAAGGCATTTATAAAGCGACATGTCCACATGGGGACGACATCTTTCAACAGGGGAATGAATAAAATATAAATGTGCCATTATGCATTAATATCTTTATTTATAACCCCAATGGTGGTGGTGGTGGTGGTGGTGATGGTGGTGGGGTGTTGAGTGAGCGGGTGTCAAAGAATTAGCATAATTGCGAAAGTGTGAAGTGGTGTAATGGTCAACTGGTTCAGCAATATAAATGCTGTATAATAATCGATATTAAATATCATGCAAAAAATATTGATGTATACTATATATCCATGCATTAAAGGCATTTGTTTGTACAGATTGTGTACCCCAATTATCATGATTATGGATGGTGGAAGTGGGTCATGGTTGTGGTTGTGGTGGAGAGTTGAGTGAGGAGTGTCGAAGATTTAACATTGCACAGGGGTGAAGTTGTATTTTGGTATACTGGTCAGAGTTCTTCTCATCGCATAGATCGGATCAGTTTTGAGACATATAGGATGCAGCGTCTCTCAGAAAAGAATGCCGAATGATGATAATAAAGGATAGTTCCAGGAGTAAATATACATAATTTGATCAGAACATCTGCAAAACAACAACTACAACATTCGTATAAAAGTTCATTCCTAAGATATCCATTTTTAAACTTTTGATCACAATTCAAATATTAACCTCCGAAATTATCGGCTGTCATCTACAGCCTTCGTCAGCGTTGTGACCCGACTTGACCTTTCGTAACGTCACGGAAGGTCAAGTCGGGTCACAACGCTGACGAAGGCTGTAGATGACAGCCGAAAATTTCGGAAGTCAATATCTGAATTGTGATCAAAAGTTTAAAAATGGATATCTTAACAGCTACAACAAAATAATAGCCAACTAACCAACCGACCAAACAACCCACCGACTGACCAACCAACCAACCAACAAACCAATCAACCAACTAACCCAACCAACCAACCAGCCAGGGAACGCAGTCATGTACAACCAACCAACCAACCAACCAACCAGCCAGGGAACGCAGTCATGTACAACCAACCAACCAACCAACCAACCATCCAGGGAACGCAGTCATGTACAACCAACCAACCAACCAACCAACCGACCAACCGACCGACCGACCGACCGACCGACCGACCGACCGACCGACCGACCGACCGACCGACCGACCGACCGACCGACCGACCGACCAACCGACTAACCAACCAACCAACCAACCAACTAAACCAACCAACCAACCAACCAACCAACCAACCAACCAACCAACCAACCAACCAACCAACCAACCAACCAACCATCCAACCGACCGACCGACCGACCGACCGACCGACCGACCGACCGACCGACCGACCCCCCCCCCGACCGACCGACCGACCGACCGACCGACCGACCGACCGACCGACCGACCGACCGACCGACCGACCGACCGACCGACCGACCGACCGACCGACCGACCGACCGACCGACCGACCGACCAACCGACTAACCAACCAACCAACCAACCAACTAAACCAACCAACCAACCAACCAACCAACCAACCAACCAACCAACCAACCAACCAACCAACCAACCAACCAACCAACCAACCAACCATCCAACCAACCAACCAACCAACCAACCAACCAACCAACCAACCAACCAACCAACCAACCAACCAACCAACCAACCAACCAACCAACCAACCAACCAACCAACCAACCAACCAACCAACCAACCAACCAACCAACCAACCAACCAACCAACCAACCAACCAACCAACCAACCATCCAACCATCCAACCAACCAACCAACCAACCAACCAACCAACCAACCAACCAACCAACCAACCAACCAACCAACCAACTAAAGCAACCAACCAACCAGCCAGGGAACGCAGTCATGTACATCAGATACAATTCCACATATCTGAATATAATGGAAGAAATAATGACAAGCATGCACAATTTCCTAAGGTAGGTATAGTAGGCGGCATACAGAGCTAGGTCGCGTTTAATTATGATATGAACTATTGCAAATGGAGGGATGTCACAATTGCAACTGATACCGAAATCAGATGCTGATATAGGCGTCCAGCACCATTGATACTGTATTAAGTCCAGATAATGTCTATTCACAGTCGTCCGCTCGAGTCCGATTTCGTATTTGATATTTGGAAATGGACAGTGGCCATTAATGACCTAGAAATTGGCAGCGTTAAGGGTTGGCTTACCAATTCCCCGCCGGCTAATTCTTTAATCAACCGGATCGCATGTATTATGGATGTATTGGATGACCACAGATGAAAGTGGAAAAGACTATAAATTAAAGCGACTGCGGTGTCCTCGGGCAACTTAACTCTGTCGCATTTCCATGTTATGTTAAGTTGTGTACTATAATGAACCACACAACACTCGGGCAACTCTATCGCATTTACATGTTATGTTAAGTTGTGTACTATAATGAGCCACACAACGCTCGGGCAACTCTATCGCATTTACAAGTTATGTTAAGTTGTGTACTATAATGAACCACACAACACTCGGGCAACTCTATCGCATTTACATGTTATGTTAAGTTGTGTACTATAATGAACCACACAACACTCGGGCAACTTTATCGCACTTACATGTTATGTTAAGTTGTGTACTATAATGAACCACACAACACTCGGGCAACTTTATCGCATTTACATGTTATGTTAAGTTGTGTACTATTATGAACCACACAACGCTCGGGCAACTATGTCGCATTTACATGTTATGTTAAGTTGTGTACTATAATGAACCACACAACTTCACAACTTTACACAACTATGTTGCAGTGTATATAGCATGGCAACTCCCTGAAAACACCCAGTAATCGTACTCGGAAAGAACGACACAGTCTCTTTAAAAAACAAAAAACAACAACAAGAACAGTAATTGGACGACTCTAGATGGGAATGAAAAGGAGAAGAAATCTTGAAACATGAAACCTGTCCAGTAATATGGCCGATGGACATACTTACATCTACACGTACATTTGAGCTCTTAATCGATATTGCCACGTAAATGGATTAATACCTCGAAATCACTTTAAGCCCTATAAGCTTCCAAATCTCTCTCTTTTTTGTCAATAGCAGCAGAGAAGAGAAATGAGCGGTGGATGTTGTTGTACGTGAACTAAAAATGGACAGACCTACAGTTATAATGCCTTGATTTCATCAACAATGTTCAAATCGGCTATTAATAAAACAGTGTGCTGATTATGTAGCAGGTCCCATATCGATTTGTTGGGGTCAATTTACGTTCAGCAAGCGCGAAGTTGTAAAAATGGACAAGGTCGCTGTACGCAAGAATACGAAGCCTACTTTTCCGACGGCTCATTCTCGGGCTAATCGAATCGTACACTCAAAGAAGTACCTGGAAAGAAAACTTTATATTCTCAGTTTTCTGAAAACTTTTCTTTCGTTCAATTTGTTTTATTATTTTTCAGTCCGTCAAAAATTGGATAAGAAATTCGTCTCTTTTATGATTGCCCTACGTATCTCGCACACACAAAATTCATGAAATTGGTCCGCAGGATTTGCAAAGTTTAAACTTTTTCCACTCTGAATTTAATAAATGCTATAGCTAAAGAAAAAGAGGAACCTGCTATTGGAAAGAAAGGAGATTTCATTTCCATTCGTAATAGTTTGATTGTTATTGGATAAAAATACCCTCTGTCATTCTTGACATCAAATCAAGCTTTCTCTAAAACAATTTCGTCAATTTTGGGCTTGATATAGCCTTTAGTCAAGGCTCTATATGGCTTGGATATTCCCTATGCGATCGCAAGCTAGCTAGCTGTAAGAGAGCTAGATACTATTAAACTTGCTCCAATATATAGCCTTTAGTCACTCGATTCGCAGTAATTTATTAATGAGCAACGAGAATAAGGCATGACTAATTCATGAGAGAAATCATCAACCAATCAGATCGCTAGATGTGGATACCGTCTGCCTAATCGGTGGCGTGTTTCATCGTGTATTAAGGGGTTTATTTAGTATCAGACATTAATAGTATCATAACTATCATAATGATAACATTTGAGATACATTACAATAAAAACTAAAGCATAGAAATACCTTTTTGCATCCATATCAAATCTCAACTCTTTATTTTAAAAGAAAACAACATATTTTGTAATGACGTACCCTATAAATAATGGACGCGTCCGCACAGGCATCCGTTCAGTGCATACAACCCACCCACGCTAGTCCGTCGCGGAGACCCTAAAACAACCACTACTCTATGCCACTAACAGTGTATTGTGCAAGGTTGCGCTTGGTTTTACTATGCAGCTTTAAAACGAAGACTAACACTCACAAACAGCTGATCTACCTGGTCCGTGTCATATGAATATGGGCTTCGTAGAGTTTCTACGAACGAATCAGTATAAATAAAAGAAAATAAAACTTTTCACGTTCACGAGTGACGATAGGCATTCGCGCTGCGCGCTCAAACTCGGCCTTTCGCGGTTAGTATACAGTGCCGTTGTAGAACCTGCCAGACAGCACGATGCCTATCGGATAGGCTAGGCTTGATATAGCCTTTAGTCAAGGCTCTATATGGCTTGGATATTCCCTATGCGATCGCGAGCTAGCTAGCTGTAAGAGAGCTAGATACTATTAAACTGGCTCCAATATATAGCCTTTAGTCACTCGATTCGCAGTAATTTATTAATGAGCAACGAGAATAAGGCATGACTAATTCATGAGAGAAATCATCAACCAATCAGATCGCTAGATGTGGATACCGTCTGCCTAATCGGTGGCGTGTTTCATCGTGTATTAAGGGGTTTATTTAGTATCAGACATTAATAGTATCATAACTATCATAATGATAACATTTGAGATACATTACAATAAAAACTAAAGCATAGAAATACCTTTTTGCATCCATATCAAATCTCAACTCTTTATTTTAAAAGAAAACAACATATTTTGTAATGACGTACCCTATAAATAATGGACGCGTCCGCACAGGCATCCGTTCAGTGCATACAACCCACCCACGCTAGTCCGTCGCGGAGACCCTAAAACAACCACTACTCTATGCCACTAACAGTGTATTGTGCAAGGTTGCGCTTGGTTTTTACTATGCAGCTTTAAAACGAAGACTAACACTCACAAACAGCTGATCTACCTGGTCCGTGTCATATGAATATGGGCTTCGTAGAGTTTCTACGAACGAATCAGTATAAATAAAAGAAAATAAAACTTTTCACGTTCACGAGTGACGATAGGCATTCGCGCTGCGCGCTCAAACTCGGCCTTTCGCGGTTAGTATACAGTGCCGTTGTAGAACCTGCCAGACAGCACGATGCCTATCGGATAGGCTAGGCTTGATAGCGCGAATTCATCGAGGTGCATTTGTTTCTACACAAAATGCATTCATCGTCTTCTATTAAAGACAATACAATTCCGAGCGCTGTTCTAGATAGATATTTCCCGCTATTTTGCCTCAAGTTCCAAACAAATCAATATACCTTACATGGATGTGGATAATTTTCAGCAATAAATACAGTTCATTATGTATCAAATATCGAATTTTAGTCGTCGATTTGCACACAATTTTGCATTCATTTCTCGTACGATCTCTAGAAAATGCCGACATGATCCATTAGTAATATACAGGGGTGTGTATTAAATATATGTGCGTGCGAAAGGGGTAAATATCATTAGTTTGCACATTTGAAAAATAACGAGTGTCTTTTTGTTTCACTCAAGTGAGATTTATTAATACCTAGGCAAGACCTAGAATTTTCAAATTTAATTGCGCGTTTGTGCAGATTAGTCGATCAGCCCTTTCTTGAACAGTGGACGGGTCCCAGTCGCGTAGCCGTTCTAAGCGTGTTGTTCAAGGTCATTTCAAGGTGACGTATGCAGCGCTGAGAAGGTGCAATAATTTAATGTAAGGGCTTCTTAGCGATTAAATTCGCTGAAACAAATCCATATGACAAAGCTATGCCAATAGTTATGAACATACACTTTAAACATATTATAGTGTCTTCGTTGACGTGTGCAAAACATGACGAAGGGTTGATAAAATGTGTATTTCTGTGGTCTGATATGTCCACCGAGTAATGTGTGATAATGCAATAGACCGCTTCTGTAATGTATGCAAATAATATGCGTATGACGTCAGTCTCCCCGTTGGCAAGCTTAACAATAGTAACTAGGTCCGGCAAGCTCCGGCAAACTTAGCTTGCCGGACCTAGTTACTATTGTTACGTCATACGCATATTATTTGCATACATTACAGAAGCGGTCTATTGTAAATGAATGTCATATGGACTAGTGATGATCAAAAATGGAAAGTGACATTTGATAACTCATTGCACTCACTTCGGACACACAGTAATATGTTCGCCCATGAAGAAATCCAAGTCCAAACACTTCAATCGTGAATATCTTTTTAATGAAAAATACATTTGGAAAACCGAAACATGTCCATGCTTCTATTAATATGATTACAATAATGTATTTGAGAACCGCTAGTGTTTTAACGTTTGGTGGATTAAAAAAAAAAATTATAACGATGTTAATAGATCCTTTGAATTGTTATCACATCGTTATGTATGTTTATCGAATACTTTAAAGGGGTAGTTTAGTTTTGGTAGAGAGGGCGCTGCACATCACAATTTTGTTGTGAGGTAATGAAAAACTGAGTGTCGAATTTGAGAGAACATGCAATTTTAATGGCAGAATCAACTTTATTTGGTCAAAATCGACCCAGAAACGCCTGAAATATCAATAAATATACCCGATCTTATAATTATTTGGGGCCCAAATAATTAGATGATTTTTTGAAAAAAATTTTAAAATGCTTGCACTTTTTCAAAAAATTTCAAAAGCGTTTCTTAAATAGTTGTTGATGATCTCTCTATTTAATCATTATATCAATAAAACATCACATGCATAATTTTGTATGAAAAATGGTTGAAACCAATGCCTTTTGAAAAAGCGCCCTCTTGTGTTTAAATGGCTCTTTTTGAATGATAACAGGCATTTTACTTAGTCGTTTGTAATTTTGTATACCTTTCTAGCATGGTGGAGTTATAACTATTAGTTTATAATGTTACTGTGCAGGTTTTGGCTACTAAAGTTTAGCCTTACCAAAACTAAACTACCCCTTTAAGGTAATTCAAACCTATTTAGTTAATTGCATATTTATCAATAATGTTAACGTTTTGGTCTTTTGTTCAGACTCCTATTGCAAGACAATCCAGATCGTTAAACAGAATCCCATCACTTAACGTTTATCTCCATAAAAATTTAGGTAAGTACTAAGATATTTTCATTATAAGTATCTTCTAAAAATTAAAACTTGTATACAATATATTATATCGTATATTTCTTTGTCTTGTAGATTGTGTTTGAATGCTTATTTTCCGATGAGAAGTAATGAAATTCGGATTTATTTTGATAGCACAGCCCATTAGTTCAATTGATATGTTTGGGGAAAATATTACCTAATAGTTACCTATATACAACATTACTGAATACAATCTGAACAAATACTACATTGTGTGTGTGTTTGTGTCCGTGTGTGTTCGTTGAGGTGAGGGCAAATTGTAAAGAAATGTTCCGTGAACAATGATTTGTACTGTATTTCGTAAGGCGTTTGCGGACGAATAATAGTCCTCCAAAGTACAGTCCTGTATATACCGTGTGTCTAAAAAAAAACTATACACTTTTGAAATGGCTGTCAAATAAAAAATATATAATTCTGGGGGGAAAAGTTTATTTGTATGGAAAGCTCATAAACTCAACTTTCATATGACACCAAAAAGTCCGAAAATAATTCATGCTTGGGTGAGCACTGCTCACTTTTGTAAAGGGTTTCAGTTTCAGTTTCAGTTTAGTTTATTTCATTCCCAAACAAAATTTAAATACATAGCATTGTACAAAAAATACAAGGTTTACATGTGTGAAATAAATTGAAATAGCTGTACAATGAAAACTACAATCATATAATTATGGTAAATAATATATTTGGAAATGGAGGGATCCACTAAAAAGCAATGCTTGTAGATTGTGGACCCCTCGGTTAATAATAAAGCAATTAAATCATAATTCATAATAAAATCAAATTATACTTTAAAACGTATTTTGTTTGTAATTAACAATAAATTGTACATTTGAGTTGAAAATTGCTTCCAGTAAAGATTACTAAAAACAAATACAGATGTGGGCCGACAGAGACTTCGACGAGCAGAACAAAACAATACGACAAAACACAACACAACGTGCATAGCACAAGATAGCACAGGATGCCAAATACATAAGATTAAGAGTGAATGAAAAGATGTGAAAGTAACATGTATAGAGGTAACATGAAGAGAAAGGATGGTTGGATATGGATAGACAGAACTGTTCACGCATACGAGTATAAGTGATATAATAGCGCTCAATACAAAAAAAATCAAAGAATATGGAAGGCAAGTTTTTAGTGAACAATAACACAAGCATATAAATGATGACCTTTTATAGACTAACTAGGAGTTTTATAAGATTGTAATAATAATAATTTAATCCTTTTCTTAAACAAATTGAATGAAGTTGCATTTTTAATATAATCACTGAGAGTATTCCAAAATTTGGGACCAGTATAAATAAATGTATTTTGAGCTAACAACGTTCTTAATAAGGGCAAATGGAATTCTCCCGAATGTCGTGTTGGGTACTTATGAACTAATTGATTTTTTAAAAACATTTCATCAAAAATTGCGGGTAAAGTATTGTTATTATAATTATACATAAACTGACCGAGTTGAAATAAATATAAGTCCTTAATTTTTAATATATTATTATCTAAAAATAGCGAGTCTGTGTGAGAGCGTGGGGCCATATTAAAAATAATACGCAGTGCTTTCTTTTGCAATAATAACAATTTATCTAATAACGTAACGTGGGTGTTACCCCAAGTCAAAATACCATAATTTAAGTATGGTAATATCAAAGATGAATACAACATAAGTAAGGATGCTAAGGGGAGGTGAAATTTTAATCTATTAATAATACCAATATTGCGAGAAATAACTTTACAAATATTATTTATATGAAATTTCCATGAAAGTTGATTATCTACAGTAACCCCTAAAAATGTAATGTTAGAAACATTTTCCAATACAAAATCTTCAAAAGCAATATCTATGGGTAAGGAATGTATAGACTTACTAAAAAGCATATATTTAGTTTTCTGCAAATTTAATGATAACTTATTCGCTCTAATCCACTTTAATACCTTAACTAATTCAACATTGATTGTTTCTGCAAGAGTGTGTGGATTATCGTGAGAAAAAAATAAGTTAGTGTCATCGGCAAAAAGAACAAACGATAAAACATCAGATGACCTACTAAAATCATTAATATATAAAATAAATAAGAGTGGGCCTAAGATGCTTCCTTGTGGGACGCCACAAGATATATTACGTAACTCTGAACTATGATTATTTACAAATACATATTGCTGTCTATTGGAAAGGTAATTCCTGAACCACTCCAAGGCCTTACCACGCACACCGTAATGGGAAAGTTTATAAAGTAAAATATCATGGTTAACTGTGTCGAAGGCCTTGGAGAAATCTAGAAAAATACCCACCATGTGGGAAGATTTGTCAATAGCATGTGCTACTTTCTCAATAAAAGATAATAAAGCATGGGTAGTACTATACTTTTCTCTAAAACCAAACTGAAAGTTCGAAAGAATATTTTCATTTTTTAAAAAGGAAACTAATCGAATGCATATAATTTTTTCTAGTATCTTAGAAAAAGAAGGTAATAAAGAAATTGGACGATAATTTGTAATGTCTAACTTATCACCCTTTTTGAATAAGGGAATAACTTTAGCTATTTTCATTGTGTCAGGGACTTCACCATTTAACAAGGACAAACTAATGGATCTACTATGTAAGGAATAATGCCTTTTAAAATACAATTATTTATACCATCGCAACCAGAACTTTTCTTATCATTTAAATTAGAAACAATATCTAATATCTCAAATTTATGTATCAACAAAGTGTTTATCAGTCGGCGGAATATCTCTAGCTAAATTGTCCCCAACAGAAGAAAAGTATTTATTAAAAATATTCGGTATAACATTAGGATCTTCAACAATCTCATTATCAACATTAATTTTAGTTATGTCACATTTATTTTTTACTATATTCATTGCTTGTTTAATAATTTTCCACGTATTTTGCATATCATGCTTATATAATTCTAAGCGATCCACAAAATATTTTCTCTTTTCCAAACGAATTATTTTAGTCAGAGTATTTTTATACGATGTATATTTTATTTTAGATTGTTCAGTTCCAACTGACTTATATTTATAATAAAGGTTATTCTTTCTATTTATCGATCGCAATACAGACTTGGAAATCCAAGGTAGTCTAGGATTTTTTTTTATAATTAGTACCCTTATCTCTTTGGATTGGCATACAAATATCTAATTGACCATTTAAAATTTCACAAAACATATCATATGAACAATTTACTTCATCAATATCATAAACACAAGACCAATCTATATTTTCAAGGCTAGCACCAAGCCGTGCTATATTCTCACAATTAACTTTACGTCTTAATGGACGAGGACCACTTTTGACAGATTGTGATAAAGTATAGTACGTCATAATAGGATAATGATCTGTCATATCAGAAAGGACAATGTAAGATTCAGGATGAGGTATAACATTAGAAAAAATATTATCAATTAAAGTAGAAGAGGGGCTTACAACACGAGTTGGCTTAGAAATGAGAGGTAAAAAAGAAGCACTTAAGAGGATCTCAAGAAAATCCTGGGACACATTATTATGATCATGATCTCGTTTCAATAAATTAATATTAAAGTCTCCCATTATAAAGGAGTCCTTATTATTAAATATTTGACAGCGCAATAAATCCGATGAGTGCGTTAAAAAATCTTTCACATTAGAATTTGGTGGTCTATATATAACGCCAATTAATATATTTTTACTATTAGGAATAATTATTTCAATAAAAAGAGATTCTATAAAATCATTACTAAGCGAAATTTCATCTCGAACAATATAATTATATTTTGTATGAACATATAAGGCCACACCACCACCAATTCTATTTTGCCTATTTTTTACCACAAAATCATAATCAGAAAGAGAATATGGTTGATTTAAATCTTGATTTACCCAAGTTTCTGTAAGACCAATTACAGAAAAGGGATTTTCAGTAGGGTTATCCAAAAATAATTTTAAATCATCAAAGTGCTTATTCAAACTTCTTATATTCACATGTAGTAAAGAAAACGTATCATTTTCAAAATGGAAATTAGGTTGCGCAGGAATGGGCCTTCCAATTTGTGAGAGGAAAGTCTTTTGGAGCTTACGGAATTGAGGATGATATGAACAATTTATGATCAATTGTGATGAGTTTGGGTTTGCTGAGTGAAATTTGTGGTTTATGGGATTAACATTTTATTGATGAGTGAACAGGAATTGCATTGATTATTGTAGCATTGTAACTTTCCCTGGTAGACTCAGTGGTGTGTTCATGGGAGTCAGGACGGGGTGATGGTACATCGTGCAGGGGAGGTGAAATGTAGGGTAGGACTTTGTTGGGTAGATGGGATAAGGGTCAAGAGGACATGTATGCCCCCCCCCCCCCTCTCTCTCTCTCTCTCTCTTCCTGGGCGTGCTTGTGCATATCTTCCCTTATCCCGAATTCTACCTACATTTCCCAAATTGCAATTCCTGTTCACTCATGCAATACAAGTTTGGTTTAATAAACCATAGAATTCACTCAGCAAACCCAAACTGATCGCAATTGATCATGAATTTATATTATCACCCTCAATTTTGTAGCTCCAAAGGACTTACCTCTCACAAATTGGAAGGCTAATTCCTGCGCAACCTAATTTTCACACCGTTTACAAAAGTGAGCAGTGCTCACCCAAGCATGAATTATGTTTGGACCTTTTGGTATCATATGAAAGTTGATTCCATAAGCTATCCATACATATAAACCTTTTCCCCCAGAATCATATGTTTTTTTATTCGACAGCCATTTCAAAAGTGTATAGTTTTGTTTAGACACCCGTGCTTATTAGGTGCTTATTAGGTGCTTATTAGGTGGGCTGTATGACTCATACAGACCACCTTATAATTTCGTCAAAAACGTCTTTATTATTTCTTTATTCTTTATTTCTTTTTCTTATTTCTACCCACTTTTTTGTGTGCAAGATAACATGAAAATGGCTCAATGAAATGTCTTGAAAATTGGCACACATATGTATAAGCATGTGGACTAAGGGCAGCAATGTTTTCAACCTTGACCTTGACTGATGACGTCATCTAGGCGCCATTTTGTATTATTTTCGTCAAATACATAATGTATCATAACTCTATAACGCAATATCACAACTATATCATATGTTACATGACGAAAATTAATGTCATTACAGTAAGCATAGCAAGGTTTTCAACCTTGACCAATACTTGACCAAAAACAAAAATAACCAATCAACCAACATTTCGTTGCAGTGGAGAGGGAAATTTATTGTACCTACATTGAGTGATATGTGACCAACTTCCTTATCAACGTCACTGGTCCGAGTGAATTTTCGTCGAACCACGCCCCCTCTCTCTCTGTTCTCGGTTGATGGATATCTCTTAGTATCCTAGCTGTTTTAACGTCTCAGCAACCAAATCGTCGTTCACAATTTTTACGGTGGCGTAGCGAGAATATCGAGGGGGCGGATGGGGAGGGGAGGAATAATAGTTGCCCTTTTGTATGTTTAAGTAAAGGTGAAGCGAGATTTAAATGACAAATACATCTGTTGTCTTGGTTACTGGTAAGTGATATTGCTTTCAAGACAAATTTCACTGTCTTCATTCGCCCGTAAACCATTAACTCCTTAACAAGGCTTCGCACCCCACTTACCCCGCCCCATCGACCCTTCATCCTTGTATACCGCCACATAGCCCCCGTCATATTCATCATGTCTGGTTTGCTGATATTACTTTCGAGCAAACTTTCACTATCATCATTAATGCCTAAAAACGATTAGCCCCCACCAGAAGGATTCGCCCCTTGCTTACTCCCATACACCCTATATAATCCGTGACACTCTATCAGATGAAAGGTCTCTATCCCTCGGGGTACCACAGGGGTCCATATTAGGACCTCTTTTATTTTTGATTTATATTGACGATTTAGTGATGGCTTTGAAACATTGTCGTGTAACCATGTACGCTGATGATACAACCCTTCATTATAGTAGTTCATCCGTAACTGATATTCAAAATAGATTACAAGAACATATGAATAATGTTAAATTATGGCTCTCCGCTAATAAATTGACATTAAATGTTGATAAAACAAAATTAATATTCATTGGTACTCCGCAAAGATTAATTGATATGTCTAAAAAGGGAGCAAATGTGCAAATAAAATTTAAAGGGAAAATTATTAACAATGTAAAAGTATTAAATGTCTCGGAGTAGTTATTGATGAACATTTAAATTGGTCAGAACATATTGATTGTGTATGTAAAAAGGTATTTTATAGTCTAAGCATGTTAAGGAGAATAAAGCCTAATGTTCCAAAAGATACCATGATATTATTATATTTATGTTTGATTCAATCTCAAATTGATTATTGTTGTGAAATATGGGGGTTCATTCTATTCATCAAACAGAACGTATTATCAAATTACAAAAAAGGGCCGCAAGGATGATTTTATGTTGCAATTTTCATACCCTGTCCAAGGAAATGTTTAGTCAGTTGAAGTGGTTACCATTTAATGATCGTGTGACATATTTAAATGTGTATTTATGTACAAATGTATTCATCGCCTTTCCTCTAATTTTTTATTATGATTCGTTTGTTTTTGTTTCTGATACTCATTCATTTCATACTAGACACGTGGCAAATTTGAACTTAATTATTCCTAAGGCTCGCACAGAACAATATAAACATTCTTTATTTTACTCTTCTATATTCCTCTGGAATAAGTTACCCACTGAAATTAAAACTTCAAATTCCTTGAATATTTTTAAACAGAAAATGAAACAACATTCATTCAAAAACCTTGCCTTATAGTCTCAATTGTAATCAGTGATATCTTACTATTATGTATTATATTTTTATATTTGTTATTTAGTTAAAGAAATAATAATGTGTGCAGCATTTATGTTGTTTTTTATATCAGGAATAAACCTTATAAGAATTTGTTTCAAAATATATATGTATATAAAATGCAGTATCTTAATATTTTTTATTCTTTTAATGTATAATTATGTTTTACGTCACTTTGTTATTTTTAAACATTTATATATTTATGTACAATTGTATAATTCATTTCAAATGTTATTATAACGATGTTTGTATGTTTGTATACTGTATCCCAGGGCCCCATGGGAGACCAACTTATTGTTGAATGGGCCACCCTGGTAAAATATATTGAAATAAATAAATAAATAAATAAATAAAGAGCAAACCGCCATTTAACGTGTAACTCTAGGTCGTCGCATTTTATGGCAATCTCTTAGGTATTTTGCCAACTTTACTGTCACATAAAAAAGATATTGTTATGTCACTGTACGTGACTACGTAGAATTGGCGATTCGTGCATGCAGCATACTGGCATAGGCTGTGAAAACCTCGCGGTAAACGGATTGGCCTTGGTTCAGGTACGAATACAAAATTGAAATAAATGAAACAAATAACATGAACACTGGCTTCGGAGTACCGCCACTTTAAAGATTGTCATGTGTGGGGATGTACAGCGCGGTTCACCATTTTGAACTAGGCTAGTTTGCGTGCACTGCATACACTGAGCCAGTGTGTATTTCGCACCGTGCGAAAGGCGTTCGCAATATGCCACCACGCATGTGCTTTATGAATCCGAAGCACCTTTGCTAAACGTTTTCTTCAAAAGCATTCATGTATTTTCATTATATCTTATTAACTGTCACCAAAAGGCTTCCAATACTAGGCTTTTGAACAAGCATAGATGATATACCTATTTTCACCTCTGTAGAAATTAACAGTTGTATAGCCATGCACATGTTTGTCCTCCAACACTGATGTAAAGTACCCTTAAATCCAATAACAGACGTGGAACGCGATTCATGTAAGAATCGTCCTAGAAATCATCCATTATGTGTGATAACAGAAGGATGTACTATTTTTGGTGCCATTTATTTTACGTTTGGCCCCAGACTCTCATCATCTCCTTAAAGGGGACCACCACTCAAAGAACAACACATGCTTTTATACATCGGTACCGTTGTTTGATTTGAAATAGATCGTGTAATTCATAAAAACAAAATACAATTAATCACCAACACTTACGGAACCTAACAGTGCCTTAGGTTCCGTAAGCGCACAAAGTTTGCGAGTGCTTCAATTCGATACACACGTACGTTTCAAGACAATAGCACGCGTACGTCCTACTTAGACCTAGACAATAGCCTGGCCTTCTTCTGCATACCCATACATTATTTTGCTGAACTTATTGCTGGAATGGACTTCTAAAACTAGTCATCTTTCATTTGTGGGAAGATTTCTTGGGGTGTTGGTTTCCTTTGAATCAATCCATTATTATCCTCTGCTTTCCTTTGTGCGATAAAGGGTAACAATCATGTTAAATATGATTTTAAAAATAGAGACACCCGACTACCCCCCCCCCCCCCCCACCCAACAAAAAAACACAAACAAAAACAACAACGGGCTATTGCCCACTGTGTGAACTGAGCGTGCGAAAAAAATACACGGGGGCGGCGGGCGAATTCGCCCCCGAAATGCCCAAAAGAGCCCCCGAAAAAAGAAGAAAAAAAAACTTTTTTTTTTTTTTTTTTTTGTTGGGGGGGGGGGGATTTTGGGGATTTTGGGGGGATTTTCTGTTTGGATCGTGATCAAATGCTTATAAGATGATCACTTACAGCATTAGAGCTTAATAGTAGCCCCTGAAATTCGAAAAAGAGCCCGGAAATTTGTAGCCCCCGAGATGATAAAAGTAGCCCCCGAAAGTTGGAAAAGTAGCCCCCGAAAAGGAGCCCCGAAATAAAAAATATTAAATTTTTCGCTGGCCGCCGCCGTGTGGCGAAATGTTCTCTGGCCTCGTGATCTTTATATTATGTAATGTTAGACTAGTAGTTATTACATGTTCACATATCCCGTTCAAGGATCCAATCTGCTCATATCCCTTAGAGGGATCTAGTAACTTAGTTGACATGTGCAAAACGTGATGAATGGTTGATAAAAAAAAGTGTTGGTTTACGATTTGATATGTCCAATGAGTATTGGGTGAACATTCTACGTTAATAAGGCCGGGGAGGGGGGGGGGGGGGTGGAGGGGGTGGCTATTATGCCCCCCGCCCCCTCCGCAATTTTTCTGATTGCTCGGGAACGCGTACAGATGACGCCCCACCGCTTGGTGAATTTTGTTTTCAAGTCTTTCGCATCTTTTAAAACAAATTTTTTTTATCGGAAATAAATACCGTTACGAACTCGCGAGACCTTTTGTCTTTTCATGTCAGCCCGTAAATCGCAAATTTGTGTGATTTGTGTGCAAAACATAATTATGGAAACATCAGTTTTCCTAAAAATTTAATTAAACATTGGTTATTTGGTCTTGTTTACAGTTTAAGTGTTTGTTTTGGGGGTCAAAATAGCTGAATAATAGTTAGAAAAAATACATTAGTTAAACAAACAAAGAAATACATAAGAGATTATCAAAACAATAGAAACATAAGAAATAACCTGGCCCTTCCAAATGTTGTTGTTGCATTATTATTCCAAATAGTTTATAGAATATTGGTACTGAAAACCAATGTTTAATCATGAAGAATATTTTATTTATGGGTACAAAATATGAATGTTATGACCTTATCTGCATAAATTACCATAAATATGCAAATTAGTAAATTTATCAACAAATTTAAATTACCATAGTTTTCTATACACTTCACTTAATATGTGTTCACATTTTCGTGGCGATCAGCAGTCTCACAGCCGAGGTCTTGGGGGGGGGGGGGGTGCATAATATCAATTACAGACAAATCTTATGAAGTTAATGGTTCACTTTCACTTTTCTTTCATACATGAAATGTCCTACAATTCATTAAAAGTATGTTTCGTTACCTTTTGACTGTAATCAATATAATTGTATTATTCGCGAATGCTCGATAATCCACAATTAGATTATGACCATCTGTGAATCACA
The DNA here is from genome assembly GCA_037951105.1 of Echinarachnius parma. Taxonomy (NCBI): domain Eukaryota; kingdom Metazoa; phylum Echinodermata; class Echinoidea; order Clypeasteroida; family Echinarachniidae; genus Echinarachnius; species Echinarachnius parma. Next base: position 10,351 of record JBAMJV010011089.1, on the reverse strand, counting down.
TTAATTTACATGGCGGATTCGAGTTGATTTAATACGTTAACCACGCGTGTTCCGTCATAGACACATACCCGAGTTAACCATCGCAAACTTAAAGGAGGTAGTTTTGGATAAGAGGGCGCTTCAAAAAATGATTGAGGTATTTTGAAACTAAGTGTAAAAATTGAAAAGCACACAATTTCAATTAAAGAATCAACTATCTTTGATCAAAATCGGTGCAGAAACGGCTGAAATATCCATTAATATATCTGATAACAATTAGGACAAACTATTATTCAATATTTCTAGAAAATATTTATAAATCATGCACATTTCTGAAAATATACCAAAATGGTTTTAAAATCGTTTTTGATGATCTATCTATTATAATTATAATCTGTTTAACCAAATATCACATTCACATAATTATTTTGATTAATTTTTGTTTGTAACTTGAGGTGTCTGGAGGGTGCTAACTTGTATTGAATGAAACAGCCCTGTAACTAAACCATCTATATGTTTTTCAACTATTCAAGCATCATTGAATTATAACTGTTAGTTCTTAATGGTAACCGAAAATGTTCAGTTACTTAAATTCTTTTTGACCAGAACTGTACTATCCCTTTTTATTGCACCAATGTAATTTTCATTTTTAATAACATGTTTACTGTCGCGTATGTACTCATCCTTCACGGAAAGAATTTCGCAAAGACCCACTTCATTCTTCTGTGTCCATAAGCCAAAGAATAAGAAACAAGATAAATGTGAAAGATACATGTGATCACTTTAAGGTTACCGTACCTTTCTTTGAAATATTGATTACAAAGAGCCTTCTCAAAGAAAAGCAGAAATTCTCATCAATACATTTTTTTTAAAGGAAAACAAACCAATCATGATACATCGGTGCTTGCTACATTTTAGAGGACAAAATATAAGTTCACGATTAAAGAGGAAATGGAGAAATAGATCAAGAGTCAATTTATATATGACATAATAGAATATAAAACAGAATTATGATATGAAACAGGATATTATATTTGTAGGGACAACGGCCGTCAATGTAAGCTGAACGATAGGGGGAGGAAAGCCCCTAGATTATGAGCTATTCCTAACACATACAGCACTTCTTTGAAGGGTAGAACACAAGGATTTAAAAATGTATTCTTACTATAATAAATAACCATTTTATACGTATTGGGGTGACGTCTTTGGAAAATAATTTCTGTATAGATCTACTTCGAAAAAAATGATATCGAAGTGAGAAAAAAAAACGGTGCGAGTTCATTGCACGAATCTGTTTAAAGGTATAGTGAAATCCCGGCTTTGATTCAGGTTTATAGCTATAAATATGTGCCTATATTTTTTCCAAAGAAATCCTTACGTTGAGCAAAAAAAGGAAATTTCATGCAAATTTGTTTGGGTTTTTCGCATCAGCGTTCCATACTCCTAAAAAAAGGTATTTATAGCGGAGAGCGCGTGCAAGCACGTGCCAATCGGAACATGACGTATCAAAAGGACCTCCACACGGAGTCCAAAGTACGAACTTGCATGGTTAACATACAGAACCTTTGACTTGCTAGTAAAACAAACTCGTATAGGCTTGGAAATTGAGGCTTAAATGAAAATGAATTAAAAAATGATTAATTTTTTTAGCAGGATGCAGCAACACATCTGAGTGTGGATCCTCCATGATATAAACTTAAACAAATGTTTGCAAATATAGAAACAAAATCGAAATAATATCTCTCTGTCAACGTGAGTTTTGCACTCAGCGTGTACGTCTATGGCAATAGAGTACCATGCTAGACTGCGATTGTCGTTTTGTGACGTCACAAAGATGACGTCATTTTTCTTCGCCCGGACTCAATTATTTTACGGGGGTTCCTAAAGTGGGTTTTCCCACGAGGAAAATATCTACCTTAGGTACAGTAAAACAAAATTTTGAGGTAGTTTTCTTGTCTGTGGAGCTTTAATATGTCAATGTTTCGCTTTCGCCGTTGTACGTACAAGCAAACGTACGATATTAGCAACTTACACTTTATGGCCACTGACCGGGCCATCACGACTAGCATGCCTTATATGTAAACAACTCTGACAACTTGCGGACGTGGGGGAAACCCAGGATGTATTAATTTAATTGAGATCGTCATTCAAGACTACGTTACGACCGGCCGGTGTGGTGCGAAATCCGTGACCTGCGAAATCCGTACCCAGTCGCAAATGCGCATGCGCTTAGACAGTTATGCCTTATATGGTGCGTGTCTTGCGAAAATCGTGACCATTATTACGCCGCAATTTAATGCTAATAACAAATTGACACATGTTTTATCAAATTTTAAATTGCGTGAACGGAGTTTCTTAATCCACCGTCGGGTTTTTACAACACTTTGTGCCTCAAGGAGGCATTTTGCATGCTCTATTACAAATGGCATGAATGGGAACGAATTTCGCAGGCAAATTTCCCACAGGTGCGCATGCGCATTTGCGACTGCGTACGGATTTCGCAGTGGGTACAGATTTAGCGTGACACCGGGCCGGGCCATCATGAGCATGCCTATGTAGTCCCTGTATGCTCTGCCCTTCGGCCTTGCAATGCGAATGTACTAAACAAATACATTACAATAATGCGGGCATTTCATTATGCGCTTATTGCGGACGTGGATGAAACACGGGGTGAAACCCCCTAACCCCCCCCCCCCCCCCCGTAGATCCGCCACTGCCGTCATACAAAATGACGCGGTTCAATAAGACTTATTATTGTTCCCTTTTTACTTTCAACCAAATGTAACATTAGGTTAATGATTATGGTATATTAAATCAGTATTCCTTTCATTTTTAAGATACGTAATTTCTGGCTAATAGTGATCACTACCAGCTATTAAGAGGACTGTCTTTGTTTTAAAGATAACATGTTTGATTCTTTATATTCTTAATTCAAACATATAGAGAAACTGACCAGAAATATATACTGTGATTTAAAATGAGCACAGAAAATGGGACTCCAACGTGATTCGAACCCGAGACCTCCAGATTGCTAGAGCTATAGAAATCCCTAGTACAGCGTTCGTCTCTGAAACCCCTTAATTTGTATTGCTCGTGTGGTCAGAAGCTATTATAAACCTGACATAAACCCGAAGGATAGAAATCGACTTGGGGATATACTTATGCGAGAGATCACTGAAGTGATGCAGCTTTTTTAAATAATTAATTCAAACATATAGAGAAACTGACCAGAAATATATAATGTGATTGAAAAAGAGCAAAGAAAATGGGATTCCAACGGGATTCGAACCCGAAACCTCCGGATTGCTAGACCGGTGCTCTTTCCGACTGAGCTATATAAAACCCTAGTACGGCGTTCGTCCCTGAAACCCCTTAATTTGCATTGCTCGTGTGGTCAGAAGCTATTATAAACCTGAAATAAACCCGAAGGATAGAAATCAACTTGGGGATATAATTATGCGAGCGATCATCGAAGTGATGCAGCTTTTTAAAATAGTTAATTCAAACATGTAGAAAAACTGACCAGAAATATATAATGTGATTGAAAAAGAGCAAAGAAAATGGGATTCCAACGGGATTCGAACCCAAGACCTCCGGATTGCTAGACCGGTGCTCTTTCCGACTGAGCTAAATAAAACCCTAGTACGGCGTTCGTCCCTGAAACCCCTTAATTTTCATTGCTCGTGTGGTCAGAAGCTATTATAAACCTGACATAAACCCGAGGGATAGAAATCAACTTGGGGATATAATTATGCGAGGGATCACCGAAGTATTCTGACCAATGGGAGTAAGTTTAAGTCACTACTTTTGGGAAATTAATAATTTCACCCAATCACATAATAAGATGAACCTATTTCACCTTTTGATGGACATGTAAGAACTCCTATAGAGTCATGTAATTAAGGATCGATATAAAATGAATGTACGAGGTATAGATTATCATCTTGCAACTTTCAAATGTATACATCTGCATGGAAACTTTGTTTTTCGAAAGAAAACAAAAATTTCATGTTTAAAGGGAAAGTTCCCCCAATGAAGTAAACGACGTCAATTAGCGCCCTTCTTTTTCCTAACCGACGCAACGCTTTGCTTGCAACAAAACCTATAGCACTGTAAGAATAATTACCAACAGAATATAAGTTTATTAATAAACCATAGAAATCTTGAGAACTAACTTAAAAGTTGTTGTTATGTAATCGTTCTCCCTCAGCATTTTTGCCCTAGTTTGCAAGGTTTGCCTTGATAATTTAATTTAGCATATAATTATGTTCCTTTTTGTATAAAGTACAACATTGCTGTAATAATATAGGTTTTCCCGCTCAATTTTGCACTTTTTCAATCGAATTCATTTAGGGTCATTCGAATTCGCGCGTTGCCGCGTATTCGTTGGTTTCGGTCTTCCAAATTCCGAATAAGTGCATGCGAATTCATGCATACGCACACGCTTTCGTGAATAGGCACAGAAGTTCATTTATGGCCATTCGAATTCGCGAATGTGCAGCCAACTGTCAACTGCCCTTTCGCGAATTCGAATGACCATTGATGAAAAGGTATGCACTTTGTGCAAATTCACTTGCTCCTACGTGATTTTGAACGACTATTTACGAATTCGAATGCTGCTTTGGTATCGGCGATCGCAAATCGCGCGAATTCGTTTGCTCCTATTATCAATTCGATTGGACAATCGCGAAATTGAGCGGGAAAACCTATACAAATATCATCCGAAATCTGTAATGGAATAAAACAAAACACGAATTTCTCTTTTTATATCGCTTTTACTTAATTATTCTAGCAAGGGTTCACGAGACATACAATTGATATTACGTACGATTAGTGTTGCGAATATGAAATAAATCGCCAAGATTTTGTCCCTTTTATTTCTTTCATCATTCGGTTTGATCACAGCTGGCAAAGTATTGTATACATCTATATGGCTTTTTCAAATTAGCATTTACCCCCTTTCAAAGGCATTGATCCCAGGTGTGACTACAAAACTACAAATAAGACGGGAAAAATAATTGTGCTGATTTTCACATGCCTTTAAAGTACTGAAGTCAAGACCTTTAAATCGGTAAAAATTGTGTTATATTTGGACTAAGCGAACCCTCTCAAAATGAGCGCCAAAGAATTGGAACATGGCTGAAGCAGTTTTAAAACAAGTGCTATATCTGATCATGTTTACTTGATTAAATAGGATATTTCAACATGGTTTCAGACGCTCAAAATTTCACAGAAGATATATTACGATACCCTCATTCAGTCATTCAGGACATACCAAAAAGCAGAATTGCTTTTTTATTTGTTATTTTTACTATTTCAGCTAATAAAAGAGAAACTACCACCGCGACTAACGGTCGTTTTGTGGTGTAAGGTCACATATGTTATATATATTTCGAGTCTTTAAAACAAAATAAGATTCTTTTCAACAATTTTATTCATTTATTTTCGTAAAAGCTTGCAAATTAATTATCCCTGATGTTATCAATCTATATAATTATGGACATAATATTGATCGCATTTCAAACCATTTCAGCTAATAAAAGAGAAACTACCACCGCGACTAACGGTCGTTTTGTGGTGTAAGGTCACATATGCTATATATATTTCGAGTCTTTAACCACAATACGATTCTTTTCAACAATTTGATTCATTTATTTTTGCAAAAGCTTTCAAATTAATTATCCCTGATGTTATCAATCTATGTGGACATAATAATATTGATCGCCTTTCAAACCATTTCAGCTAATAAAAGAGAAACAACCACCGCGACTCACGGTCGATTTGTGTTGTAAGGTCACATATGTTATAATATTTCGAGTCTTTATCCACAATACGATTCTTCTCAACAATTGTATTCATTTATTTTTGCAAAATCTAGCAAATTAATTATCCCACAGATTTGATCAATCTACTAAGTATATGGAAATAATATTGATCGTCTTTCAAACGCACCATAGATCTATATAATATGTCTCCAATGTCTGTGGCCTCTACATCTATATTGCGCTCTAAATCCCGATCAAGGGAAACTGTTTGATGAGACAATCACGCATATGTTTGTGCTCACTGTGAGCGACGTTTTTTACAGTATGCGATGATACGTTCTTCGAAAAGAGTCAGAGCGCAAGCGATACTTTAAAGGGGTAGTCCAGTTTGGGTAAGGCTGAGTTTTAGTAACCAAAACCTGCACAATAACATTACAAACTAATAGTTATAACTCCACCATGCTCGAAAGGTATAGAAAATTACAATCGACTCAGCAAAAAGCCTGTTATCGTTAGCAATTAAAACGTAAGAGGGCGCTCTCTAAAAAAGCATTGCATTCAGACATTTTACATAAAAAAGTATGCATGTGATGTTTTGTTGAAATATAGAGAGATCATCAACAAATATTTAAAAAACCTCTTTTGAAACATTTAAAAAAAGTGTAAGCATTGTTTGTATTATTTAAAAAAAATCATCGAATACACCTGGGCCCCAGATGTATTCCGATCGAATATATTTGTTGATATTTCAGCCGTTTCTGAACCGATTTTGATCAAATAAAGTTTATTCTGTCATTAAAATTGTATGCTCTTTCAAATTTGACGCTCAGTATTTCATTATCTCACAACAACATTATTTCGTGCAGCGCCCTCTATACCAAAACTGAACTACCCCTTTGAAATACAGGATCCTTGCGGAGTGACGCTTGGCCAATAGTTGTACATATAATTTTGAGTCCTTTGCCACAATGGCATTCTGCATTTGCTTCACTTATACTCAATTTATGTTGCCAAACCTATACGTATAGCAAACTAACACTGCTTAAAGTTATTAATTTAGTTGATGCTTGGAACAAAAGCTTTGTCTTTTCAAGCGCATTATATTACACCCAGGTGTGACCAAGGATTGCAAACGTATCTTGAGTCGTTAACACAGTGTAATTCTGTATTTATATCTCTTATAATATAATTAATGCATATTATATATTATTAATTTGATTTTGCCGATCCCAGAGGCAGTAATCCTCCCTAGTAGGTATTACAAATAAATCAATATTTGAGTCCTTTGCCACAATGGCATTCTGCATTTGCTTCACTTATACTCAATTTATGTTGCCAAACCTATACGTATAGCAAACTAACACTGATTAAAGTTATTAATTTAGTTGATGCTTGGAACAAAAGCTTTGTCTTTTCAAGCGCATTATATTACACCCAGGTGTGACCAAGGATTGCAAACGTATCTTGAGTCGTTAACACAGTGTAATTCTGTATTTATATCTCTTATAATATAATTAATGCATATTATATATTATTAATTTGATTTTGCCGATCCCAGAGGCAGTAATCCTCCCTAGTAGGTATTACAAATAAATCAATATTAATGACTCTGGAATTAATAGTTACCCGTCCTTTCAAACTCGCTGTACCCAAAATGAGTCCTTAGGGATAGTTCAGTTTTGGATCAGATGGCGCAAGAAAAGTAACGAAAAACTAGTTGTAATATTTTAAAAGGCACTTGAATTTAGAGACAAAAAAAAAACTGGTTAAAAATCGGTTCATAAAGAGCCAAAATATCCATAAATGTATCCGATTGAAATAAATATTTAGCCCCACATTTATACGACAATTTAAGAAATTAATCATGAAGCCTAAACATTGTGGAAAATATACCAAAGTGGTTTTTAAATTGTTTTTGACGATCTCTCTATTGAATCATTGTGTTTGTCTTACAAACATCACATTCACAATTTAAAAAAATAAGAAATGGTTGAAACTTTCAAATGTCTAGAAGGCGACAACTTGTGTTAACGGATGTTTTTTGAATTGTGTGAACTTTTGTGATGATACCGTACAAGTTTTAGTTACGAAAATATAGCTTGTCCAAAATATTGTACCATCCCTTTAGCGACAATGAGATCCTGTCTTTTCATCACTCGCATTAATTTCATTTTGCCGAGGCTAGCAAGTAATCCTGCTAAAATGTATCAATATGTATGTAACGATGAATGGATTAATGACCGTTATTCCCATGCACGGGCGTATCTATACGGACCTGGAGGGCATCCTGTGCCCCAGGTGCCCATGTGACAGGGATAAGTGTCCAGCTAGGAATAACTGGCAGTGATGTCATTCGGACAGTTTAGAATCTAAATTTGTTCTGTTTTCGAGCCTTCATACACACAAAGACACACATACACTCTCAAACACAAACGCACATACATACGGACAATCAAACGAACAGCCATTCACACATACTACACACTAACTCATATATGACGTCATACTGACGTCATTATGTAAAGTAAACGTTTGTGTTTGTTAATGCAATACAATACAATTTTCAAATTGTGATATCATTCAACTTCCTTGGAGTATCGGAGTGTTATGTTATTGTTGGGTGAATGGTTTAGTAAACAGTATACTTAAACAAAAATTTAATCATCAAATACAATGTATCGGACGACGGACACACGGTTGTGTTAAGTTGTGTAAGAAAATACACAATTTAACACAATCTAACCCTGTTTACTATATGAACCACACAAATGAAAATACGAAACAACTTGACCAATCTATTCTTGATAAGATTCATCTGATTGTGAAACTCGTCCTTTTTTTTAACGCATCTTATTTGCAGTGCATGGGGACCCATTTGCCATAATATAGCGGTGAATGCGCCAGGCACGGCAAGGCATCATCACAGTTAACTTGTATAAAAAAACTATCGTCATAAATATTTCAACATTTCCGCATTGTTTAATTATCTGCCATTAATTTAAAATGATCTCGTAACATTGCCAAAACCTCAAAATCTACTTGGAACTCTAGCAGTTCTCACATACCTCATTGTATTCAAATTACCAATCGAAACATGCATGCAACTTGTTTCGATTTAACATATTTCTCTTTCGTTATAAAGATATGTTTGATTGAAGTGTTCAGATTTATAAAGTATCTACTTGATATTTATACCTGTGTGCAAAGTCAGTGCAATGAGTTAGGGAATATCACTTTGCATTTTCGCTCATTCCTCGGTCATATTACAGTCATTTACCATGCATGTAATTTTCACATATCACGCAGTGGACATATCAGATCACATAAATACAAACTTTATCAAGCTTTGTATGTTTACCAATTCAAAGAATTGTTAATTTTGATTTACGAAATGTTTAGAAATATTCTCAATTTAATTGTAAAACCAACCGACATAATAATAGCTCTATTCCACATTGTGTTCGCATCTTAAATGATAATTATTCATAAAAAATAACTCGCATGCATGTTGTATATTTTGTATGTTTAATGATGCTGCCTATTATACGTATGAATGTATCTAGTATATTTATTATTTGATATGTAATTTATATTTTATGTTTTGTATTGCTGTATTTTAACCATTATGATGCATTTCACCTTGTAAATAATGAGCATGCAATTCAGCTTTGGCTGCAAGAACGTCATTTTGAAAGAACCCTTATTGAATTGAATTGAATATGACCACAAAGCCCATAAGCTCGGGCGACATACTTACTGTTGATACGTGCTTCTTCATCATTTCCCCAGACAGAAGGAGATTCAACAAGTGGTTCTTATTGCGATTCCTTTCAACTTAAAAGTCCATCAAGCGTGGTTTCGCTACACCGCGCTCGCCATTTTGAACTAGGCTAGTTTACGCGAAGTGCATACGACTGAGCCAAAGTCATAGAAGAAGTATGTCTCCAAATTACTGCCATTGTATAGTGCATTTAACTCCTAACGTGCCAAGCTCGCATTTTTGCGAGTTACAATGCACACAAATGCCATAGAGCAATGAAATCCCTGGCACGTTAAGAGTTAATACGTACCCTACGCAAGGCGTTCGCAAGATGGCACCGTACATCCGACCTGCAAATTAGAATCTCTTTTAAAGGTGAATTCTACCCTGGAAATATGCTATTTTCATTAGAAGCGGATAATTAAGAAGAACTGCACTTTCAAATTTGAGCAACATCGGACCCCCAAACATGAAAGGTGCTACCGTTTGAAATTCACGACTGAACAGGAATAGCTTTAATACTTCCTGCCAATCGTGACGTCATTTGCAAGCCGCCGCCATACTTTTTCTACAAGATATACTTACAAACAATCCCTTTTTAAATTTTTTTAAATTTAAGACTTCTTTATAAAAGTTTAGTAAATATATTTATGGTTACTATCATTACATTCACGGCCAAAAATTTGGACTAGTCTAAGTTCTATTAAAGGGTACCACCACCCAAAAATAATATTCTTATTATAGAAAGGTAACATCTTTAGTATTCCATTCCTTCAACAAGTTCACAAATATATGTTTTCAGAAAAAAATATATAATTGGAAAACGCATCAACATTCTCAACCATGT
>JBAMJV010011088.1:0-41866 GCA_037951105.1 Echinarachnius parma | reverse complement strand
ACATGATACGTGTGATTGATCTATTTCCTTACTGTTGACTTTAAAACATTTTGAAATCTAGTTAACCGTGTATTAACCAGAAACTAAGTTTCGCGACGGATGTAAGATAGATAGATAGATAGATAATTTTTTTATTGTCACGTCATAGGCGCCGGAAGTGGGGGGGGGGGGGGGGGGGGGGGGCAGGGGGGCGGCCGCCCCCCCAATCCAAAAAGTGGGGGGGCAAAACGCGTTTTTGCCCCCCCAAAAGCCCCCCCCCCCTCAAAAAAAAAAGAAAAAAGAAAATAAAGAAAGAAAGAAAGAAAGAAAGAAAAAGGAAAAGAAAATTGAATGTATCAGCCAATACTTGTTAATTCTAACGTTTAAAAACTAAATATACATCCATTTAACGTTTTCGCTGCGCGCTTCGCGCGCAAACAAATTATCTCAGTTTGTTGTGTAACTTGCGTATGGTCTGGGGTGGATTTTTCTGTACCCGTCCACGTAGTTTCTGTGTAGGCTGTTATTGCTCTGGCTGTTTGTGTGACGTGCACCAAATTGCACCATTTCAAGTATATCAATGCAAAATCTTCCCCGTGGGAGGGGGATACCCCCTCCCAAACCATCCCCCTCTGGCTCTGCCCCAGCCCTCGGTCGCTTCGCTCCTCGGGAATCATTTTTGGCTGTAAGCTATGTTGTTGGATCATACATAATGTGGCATATGGTTTATGTTTTTATGCACCAAATTGCACCATTTCAAGTCTATAAATGCAAAATCTTCCCCATGGGAGGGGCGGATACCCCCTCCCGAATCCTGCCCCTCTGGCTCTGACCCAGGCCTCGGTCGCTTCGCTCCATCGGGACACATTTTTGATTGTAAGCTATGTTGTTGGATCATGTTTTTATGCACCAAATTGCACTATTTCAAGTATATAAATGCAAAATCTTCCCCGTGGGAGGGAGATACATCCTCCCAAACCCTCCCCCTCTGGCTCTGCCCCAACCCTCGGTCGATTCGCTCCCTCGGGACTCATTTTTGGCTGTAAGCTTTGATGTTGGATCATACAAATTTGGCATATGGTTTATGTTTTTATGCACCAGAATGCACCATTTCAAGTATATAAATGCAAAATCTTCCCCGTGGGAGGGGATACCCCCTCCCAAACCCTCCCCCTCTAGCTCTGCCCCAACCCTCGGTCGCTTCGCTCCCTTGGGACTCATTTTGGCTGTAAGCTTTGATGTTGGATCATACAAATGTGGCATAGGGTTTATGTTTGTATGCACCAGAATGCACCATTTCAAGTATATAAATGCAAAATCTTCCCCGTGGGAGGGGGATACCCCCTCCCAAACCCTCCCCCTCTGGCTCTACCCCAGCCCTCGGTCGCTTCGCTCCCTCGGGACTCATTTTTGATTGTAAGCTATGTTGTTGGATCATGTGTTTATGCACCAAATTGCACCATTTCAAGTATAGGTTTTCCCGCTCAATTTTTCGATTGTGTCATTCGAATTGATAAAAGAAGCAAACAAATTCGCGCGATTTGCGATCGCCGTGTCAAAGCAGCATTCGAATTCGTAAATAGTCGTTCAAAATTACGTAGGAGCAAGTGAATTTGCACAAAGAGTATACCTTTTCATCAATGATCATTCGAATTCGCAAAAGGGCAGTTGACAGTTGGCTGCACATTCGCGAATTCGAATGCCCATAAATTAACTTCTGTGTCTATTCGCGAAAGCTTATGCGTATGCATGAATTCGCTTGCACTCGGAATTTGGAAGACCGATACAAACGATTACGCGGTAATGCGTGAATTTGAATGACCCTTAATGAATTCGATTGAAAAAAAGTGTAAAATTGAGCGGGAAAACCTATATATAAATGCAAAATCTTCCCCGTGGGAGGGAGATACCCCCTCCCAAACCCTCTCCCTCTGGCTCTGCCCCAACCCTCGGTCGCTTCGCTCCCTCGGACTCATTTTTGGCTGTAAGCTTTGATGTTGGATCATACAAATGTGGCATATGGTTTATGTTTTTATGCATCAGAATGCACCATTTCAAGTATATAAATGCAAAATCTTCCTCGTGGGATACCCCCTCCCAAACCCTCCCCCTCTGGCTCTGCCCCAACCCTCGGTCGCTTCGCTCCATCGGGACACATTTTTAATTGTAAGCTATGTTGTTGGATCATGTTTTTATGCACCAAATTGCACTATTTCAAGTATATAAATGCAAAATCTTCCCCGTGGGAGGGAGATACATCCTCCCAAACCCTCCCCCTCTGGCTCTGCCCCCAACCCTCGGTCGATTCGATCCCTCGGGACTCATTCTTGGTTGTAAGCTCTGTTGTTGGATCATGTTTTTATGCACCAGATTGCACAATTTCAAGTCAAAAAATGCAAAAGCTCCATACCGTGGGAGGGGGGACTCCGCTCAGTCAATTCGCTCCCTCGGGCTTGGTCGCTTTATCCTCGCAATGTCTCACTCTCACCCCTGGTTCAAAGTTGGCAACTCTGTGAGTGGGGTTGGGCATGAGCCCCTAACTACATAAATCGTGAGCCCCCTTAGGGTTTTACCCCCCCCCCCCCCCCCCATCCAAAACTGCTTCCGGCGCGCCTGCTCCTTGAATCACGTATAGCTACGCCGCTGAATTGTTTTTATACTATAGTCGTTGTTTGTCAATTTTCTTACGATTTTCTTTTATCGCTGAATAAAGTCAACAGGATTATAACATAATATAGTTATGAATCATATTCTACCGAACCGGTTTTGGGAAGACATCGACAATATATATACAGCAGTGGCGTAATGAGCAAACACTTTTTTTTTTTTTGTTGGGGGGGGGGGGGGACTGAACAAAATCCGCATCACCACCAGATATTGCGAGGGAGCGAAGCGACTGAGCGGGGTGGGAGGGGGTGTCCCCCTCCCCCTTCCACGCTAGGGAGCCTTTGCATTTTTGGACTTGAAACTGTGCAATTTGATGCATACCTATATCATGTATATAGAAAGGAAATTCTGACTTGACGACATGTAATATGGGTGAGTGTGTAATGATTCTACCGACCGGAAAAAGAGGTTATATTTGTTTCCTGAAGAAAAACAAATATGCACCCCCCCTAAAAAAAATTTATATTTAGGCCTATATATATTTGCAAAGTGACATATTATCATAGAGCTGTATATTTCTTATATACAACTCTATGCATATTAGCTCATACTTGACTTGACATGAAGTAAAATCTGAGTTAGCTTGTCTAAAGAAATCTCCTTTTCAATCACTGGTATCGAATTAGATATAAGCCAGCATGATTGACAAGAGCCCCCCCCCCCTCCCCCCCCCCCATAGGCGCCGGAAGTGGGGGGGGGGGGGGGGGGCAGGGGGGCGGCCCCCCCCCCAATCCAAAAAGTGGCGGGGCAAAACACGTTTTTGCCCCCCCAACAAGCCCCCCCCCCCCCCAAACAAAAAAGAAGAAAAAGAAAGAAAGAAAAAGAAAAGGAAGAAGAGTGGGAAAGAAAAATGAGCCAATACTTGTCAATTCTAAAGTTTAACAACTAATTCATACATCTATTTTATGTTTTCGCTGCGCGCTTCGCGCGCGCAAACAAATTATCTCATTTTTTTGTGTAACTTGCGTATGGTACGTCTGGGGTGGGTTTTTTTTGTACCGGGCCACGTAGTTCCTGTGTAGGCTGTCATTGCCCTGGCTGTTTGTGTGACGTGCACCAAATTACACAATTTCAAGTATATAAATGCAAAAGCTTCCCCGTGGGAGGCTCCCAAACCCTTCCCCTCTGGCTCTGCTTTTTTTAAATGTGTTATGCTGCCTTTAAATGATTTAATTACGTATGTCGCCCTCTCTCTCATAAACTCGTGTTTTTTAGAGCTTTTGGTAGCACAGTAATTCATTTATATATAGTGAACATATTTGGAAATCTATTGTCTCACTGTCTCATCCGGGAATGTCTATGCTGGGGCACTGTTCATGGTTGATTGTTTGGTTATGAGTGGCGTATCTTTGTGTGTGTGTGTGTGTGTGTGTGTGCGCGTGGGTGTGTGTGAGTGCGTCGGCTAGTGACGGATGTGTTACCCTCTCAATGGCGGACGCGCGCGCACAGACAGGACAAGCATGCATGATGTGGATTTGGTGTTGAGGAGAAGTGCATGTATGGGTAGGTGTGTGTGTGTGTGTGTGTGTGTGTGTGTGTGTGTGTGTGTGAATGATCATAGGTAATGCTGAGCATCGGTAGCGGTCGCCGTTTATTACGCAAAAAACAAGAACGCCCTGACATGGCGTAAGTGCATCGAAAATGGGAATCATATAAATCGAAGTCCTGTGTGAACACACGTGTTATCAGATGCCGAGGGACTGGGAAGGGAGGAGGTTGGAAGAGGGGTCAGACTTGATGTACGCATCCCTCGCTCTACTGGTCTTCCACCTCCCGTGCTGGGAGATGAGAAAGGGCGGAACGCCCGCGTTGCTTGCGGACGTTGCGCCCCCCGACCTCAGGCTATGCAGGCCAAAAAGACCGATGTCCGGAACGAAGGGCTTAAGGGCCTCCAAAACGGTCTCGCGGGTTCTGGTGTAGCTCAGGGCGTGCCGGGTTGGAATCGGGCCCCGCTTGGAAGAGGTGAGCCTGCGAACGAGGGGGAGGGAAGAATCGAGCGGGTCGCCGAGGGCGGCGAAATACCTCTCTGCGACAGCCACGGGGCAGGTCGCTTTACGTGTCCGAGCGATCGTGACGTCGCGCCCCTGCCGGTACTGGCGGAGTCCGCTGCCGACTTCGCTCCGCTAGAAGAAGCCAGGTGTGAGATGTACAGGCACAGGTGAAACGGCTGCACTGGAAAGGGGACGATGTCATCCGAGGAGCGGGCCCATAGCAGCCATCTCCCCCATGCTGCGCGGTACTTGGAGGTTGTGGAGGACGCTTAGATGAGACAAGTAGGGCTGGTAAGGTGCTCTGCGCCAAGGACCGGAGATATGGGCTGGATATGGAATCCACTCTGCTCGTCCAAGTATCTGGAGGTCGGCTCGAAACCGAGCGAAAATGGGAAAATGAGAACCGTTCATATAATCGAATCCGAGTCATTATGCACAACTCGATGCTTACTGCATATGTATGCGCAAACAGCACAGTAATAACGCACGATTCATTACAATAACGAAATATAGGCGAATACAGGTACACACGTATGAAGTACCCCAAGAACCCAAACAACAACAAGAACATTCATTATCCAAAACACAATAAGTGTGGGGAAGGGGGGAGCAAGGCGTTCAGCACCGTGCTAGCGTTGGGGCTTAGCATGCGGAGGCCACGAAAACCCCCCAGATATGCTGGGGGAAACGTGGGTGCGTCCAAGGGTGCATAAACGAGGGCGCACTCCCTGGCTCCTTGCTAGGGGGGGGGGGGGGGGGGGGGGAGGTCATTGAAGCATATACATGCACCTCAATGGGACAGTTGCGCATGCAGCAAAACGAAAACTCGACGTAAAAAATAGTGAATAGAGGCGGGGGGGGGGGGGGGGGGGGTACCGGTGTGGATGCTTGAGCGAGAATGAGCTCATACACGCAGAGCGCGGGAAAACCGAATTACCAAAGGAATCGCTCATTACGTAATCACAATGTGCTCATCGAAGCGGTGAGCGGGAGCCTATCGTTCAATAACGACACTTTCTTCCTACGTGTTACTACGTCAGAAAGTTAATTTCCTTTCTATATTTACCTCTAGGTAAACCATACATATGCACTACAACACAAATACAACACAATAAGAACACAAGGGGAAACGAAATTGAGTTTGAACATAATGGTAATGCTGAGCATCGGTAGCGGTCGAGAAACGCCAAAGTAGGAAAACGGTCGCTTAGAATAAAAAGAATAGACAATTCTAGCAAATCTACATGGCATTCAAAAAACGGATATTTCCGCACGCGTACAAAATGGGGGTGCGCTAATGAATTAATCATCTCAAACAATTCGAACACGAATGACGCTCCCGGCCAAGCAATTAGCTATATACAAACATAACGTCAATTACCAATTCATTATGACAGGGCTTCCGGCCCATAGCGGGCGCCCTACGAACGAACAATAAAATCACACTTCTCAATACAAACGTTAGTCCGCCCCATAGAGGCAATATACCGATACAAAATCGGTCGCCATTTAAGGCGGGGCTTCCTGCCGCATGCGGGCGCCCTTCTAGCAAGCAAAATGACAGTCAATACGAAACAATAATCGCGCCTCATAGAGGCTGTATACCGATACCGTGTCGGTCGCCATGACAAGGCGGGGCTTCATGCCCTATGTGGGCGCCCTTCTCACAAACAAATTCGGCACTCGCGAAAAATAACATTCGTAATAATTATGCAACGGTCTCTGCTGCATAGAATAAAAAACGCCGATACACATCGGCTACCATAACAACCTATAACAAAGGCGGTGTACGATAAAATAATATCATGCTTAATTAAATCGCAAACTTACAACGCTTCGCCGAGAACGGTAAAGGGAGCATAACATTTCAGACGCAATCTGAGCAATAACCGAGGTCTGTGCTACGAAATCCCGAGTTGAACGCCCTAGGCGGCAGCTTATAGTCATATCGCAATGCTAGCATAAGGAAGGACGGGTCCCTACAGAACAGCGCCGGACTGCCGAGGGAAGGAGGTGAAAATGACGCCTTCAACAACCTCCAATCTAACACACGCGGATGGAAATGCCTGCCATCGGGGCAGATGCACGGCCAAAAATACGTCCCGGTAGCGAGGGACGAGGCCAAGCGCGTGACCACCTGGGGTATAAGAGAGACGGGCGGGCAAAAATAATTATTACCCACCCCCCAATCCTGGCAAAAGGCGTCCATCGCTGACGCCCCCGCGCACAAAAATCTGGCGTTAAACACAGCCAGCTTCGCATTGTGGGGAGACGCGAACCTGTCTACCGTGTGGGGGCCCCACAATAACTCCAATCGAGCAAAGGTAGCATCGTCAACAGACCAATCGTCGTAGTCCTTAAACTTGCTAATACTGTCTGCTTGCAATAGCCCGCTTAACCAACGCGAGATTAGACGCGGCAACATCCAAAGAAGGTGAAATAATGAGACCGTCATCGATATAGATGTATGCCATTAATCCGCGCGAGCGCCAATAATAGGCCAATGGTCTCGTCAGCTTAGTGAACAAATGACACGCGCTGCTAAGACCGAAAGGAAGGACAGTGAGCACGTAATGACGTGTCACGCAATCGGAATGGCGCCAAGCAAAACCTAAGAATTCACAGTGAGGGGGAAAGATATCAACGTGGTGATAGCCCGACTTCAAATCGAAAGAAAAATAAATAAAACTAACCTGCGCCCAATACCTGAGCTATATGAGCCAAATCCTCATATTTAAAATCAATTTTTGCAACAAACTGATTGGGGTGACGAAGGTCCAAAACCAAACGCAATTTTTTACCTTGCGCGACTGTCAAAGGGTTACAACAATGAGGCTTGTGCGGGACCTCGACTACGCATCTATTACGTAACAATTCATCAATTGCGCCCTAAACGAAAACGGGATGATCCAAACTAGATTTATTATTCTTAGCATAAAAGGCTGGGGGCGCCGTGATGAAAGGTATCTTATACCCGTGCTCAACAACACCCAAAATGAAGGGGGTAGCATTCAATTCTTCTTTCCAAAAACCCAAACATGGTCTCAATTTACCTTTGACGCCATCAGGCGGAAATGCGGTGACTGGGACGCTCGAAGTCGACGGCCTGGAGCTAGAAGGGGCTGGGAGCGGTGGCGGGGGCTCCTGGGGCCGGGCGACGCATGGGGCGAAGAGAGGGGCAGTTGGAACGGACGTGGCCTGGCACACCGCACTGGAAACACAAGCGTGACTCGGGGCGGCGGTAGGGGGCGTAGCCGTAGGAGCTCCGAAAATGGCCGCCACGAAAAGGACGAGACTGATGGTCCTGTTGAGGGCGGGAAAACCCGGACGTGCCCTGACGCTCGGAGGCCGCCTTCTTTGAAGCTTCGGCTTCCTTGGCGGCGGCTGCTTTCTCGGCCTTCAAAGGGAATATATTACAACAACGAAAAAAGAACGATGTAATGAATTAATACGATAACTTAAACGCTTAAAAACATCGCGCCCCGTCGGTAAAGAGAAATCATCAACAAACAAACACACGAAAAAAAAACAAACATTTAAACAAATGAGAAATCGAACGGGGAAACAAAAACGTATTACCTTATTGATACGCTTTTCGTCGCCGGAATCATCTGCCAGCTCATCCTCCACGTATTCGCTGACTGTGGCCCAACCGAGGGCGGAGCGATCCGCAAGTCGGATGTGCTTTTGCCTGGTAGCTATGGCGGTGCGGGCCTGGGTCAGGTGACCCAAGACGGCGGGAACGTCGAGCTCCTCTAGAGCGGCGAGGGCGTGGCCGATGTGCTTGTCAATGACACCGGTGAAGAGATATTGTTGCCTGTTCCATTCGTGCTTGAAAGCTACGTCGCGGGGCTGTTCCTCATCAGAACGGGGACGCTTGCAGACAGAATCTACCTTTTTCTGGAGGGATTCTATAGCGTCCAAGATGGCCTGGGTGGGAAGAGCGGCGGGATCGCAATCCATGACTGGAAGGAGGCAGGAGATGAAAAACAGACAGGCGACCGGTGTGGATGCTTGAGCGAGAATGAGCTCATACACGCAGAGCGCGGGAAAACCGAATTACCAAAGGAATCGCTCATTACGTAATCACAATGTGCTCACCGAAGCGGTGAGCGGGAGCCTATCGTTCAATAACGAAACGAAATAGCACATTCTAGCAGTACACAAGTCAACAATAGGTCTTACTTTACGAAAGAGAAATAATCCTCGGACAACTTTTTTGCGTACATGGTCTATATGCAGTTTCCAATTCAAACTAGGATCAAGAATTACGCCAAGATATTTACAACTATAAACTTCCTTCAGTGCATTATTACCAATGTGTATATTTAAATTTACATTATGAAACTGCTTTACTCTTTTATGGGATCCAATAAGCATATATTCAGTTTTGCTCATGTATCAGCCTGTTAGCATTCAGCCATAAAGTTACAGAATTTAAATCATCATTAACCTTGTTCGATACATCATTGGCACTATTGGAAGAGTAGTATATACACGTATCATCTGCAAATAATGAAATAGATGAATGCTTCACCACATTTGCAATGTCATTTATAAATATTAGGAATAACATCGGTCCCAAAATAGATCCTTGTGGAACTCCGCACTCTACTTTCCCAGAAGATGAAGTTATACCATTAACTTTAGTGACTTGAGTGCGCTCACTCATATAATTGTTAAACCAAGATGCGCTGTTTAGATCAAATCCATACCATTCGAGTTTCTTTACGAGCAGATTGTGATCTACAGTATCAAACGCTTTCTTTAAATCCAACGCTACAAATGCGGTTACCAGACCGTTATCCATATTAGAGAATAGATCTTCAGTAAGGTTCAAGAGGGCTGTTGCGGATGAATAATTTTGGCGAAATCTAGATTGGTGACTATACAACAACGAGTTTTGTGTAAGATATTTAGTGACCTGTTCATGCACAATCCTCTCAATAACTTTAGATAGAATCGGGAGAATCGAGATTGGTCGGTAGTTCGACAATTCAAAAGCATCCCCACTTTTGAATATGGGGATTACTAATGCAATTTTCCATTCCTTCGGGATAACGCCACTGGTTAGAGACAAATTTATCAAGTGTGTCAATGGTGAGACAATGTAGGACATTGCCATTTTAATGATTTTAGCCGGTAAGTCATCCAAACCAGTGGCCTTATTTTCAGGAATATTTGTCAGCACTTTTTTTACATCTTCAATCAGAACAGCCTTAAATTCAAATGTTGTATCTGCCCTTTTTAAAAAGGAAGTAAAATCACCATCTGAATTACAACCATCATGTAAATTTCGTGCAACACTGACAAAATAGTCATTGAAAATGTTGGCCATGTCATGATTGTTATCAATCGTTTGATCATTAAATTTAATACCAGGAATTCGAGTGTTATTCCGTTTATTAGGAATCATACATCTAAGTGCTTTCCAAATCGCAGCACTATTACCTACATTCTCCTTAATTTTATCTTGTAAGTACACCTTTTTTGAATTTCGCATGAATGTAGTAACACTATTTCTTAACTTCTTACAACTTTCCCATTCATCATCATTGCCAATCCGTTTTGCTTTCCTCTTCTGTTTATCTCTTTCTTTCATCATGTCCTTTATTTCTTTTGTTATCCATGGGACATTATTTTGCTTGACCCTCTTCGTTTTCATTGGGGCATGTTTATCAACAATCTTTTTAAACGTTGTTGCAAATGTACAATACGATTCATCCACATCGTTTGTATTGTATACATCATTCCATGATACATTTAACAATTCTGCTTGGAAATTATCAACATTCATCTTTTTAACATCACGAAAAGAGATATACTTATGTTTCTTTGACCCTAGTTCTGACGTTGCCCCACGAGGCTACAATCATGTAGTGATCACTCAAGCCAATCTGAACTACATCATTAAAACTGACCTTTTCTTCGCTGGAGGAAATTATTAAATCAATTGTACTACTAGAGTTACGAGTAATTCTAGTCGGTTTAGAGATTAATTGCTGTAAATGGTAGTTTTCAAGCAGTGTCAAAAGCCGACTAGTATTACAGCTTGGGTGGGGGTTCATTATATCACAATTTAAGTCATCCATCAACAAAACTTCGAGGCCAGTTGATTCAATATTGTGTAGCAATTTTTCTAATTTATCAAAAACCTCCAACGAAGAATTAGGTGGTCTATACCATGTACAAACAAGAAATGTTTTTTGCTTTGGTGGATCAACCTGTAGTATGATCATTTCTAAATCATCACAACTTAAATCATTTCTCATTGTATATGTTATACAATTCTTCACATATGCTATAACTCCACCACCGTGTCTATTTCTATATTTGCGTATCATTGAGAATCCGTCAATATTAACACAAGAATCTGGAATGGAGGAGTCAATCATGGTTTCACTAAAGGTCAAAATATCAAAACTGGCGTTCACAAATTTGCTTCTAATCTCATCAATACATTTATAAAGCGAACAAACATTTAAATGAATCAAATGTAATCCATTCTGGGATTTCATCAAGTTCTGCATATCATCAAAGTTCTTGTACGATTCGTTCTTCCGTTCTTCTTGTGCAGCTAAATGAGGATAATCGTTATTTAGCTCGTCAGTGGGAGGGGTCTCGTGATCTGTTACTAAAAAACTTAAGCAATCGAGGTTGTTTGGTAATTCTTTGAACATGCACGATGTGCATATCCAATCCTTTTGTGATAAAAACAATTCCCGTGAAACAGAAGAACATGTCAAATGTGCCCATTCTTTACAACATATACACATGATAGCATTATGGTTATGTTTTACAACTTTTTTGCAAGAGATACATGGGTATTTAATCATTTAAAGTTAAAAAGACAAAAGGTTTTTCAAAGTGTGTACCTCACAGTCTGTTGAGATCGTTCAGGGTTCGGATGGACACGACCGCGTTGTCTTTGGTCAGTGCACGAATTTTCCCGTCAATCGTCCACGCTTTCGCGATCGATGGGCATTTGAGTGTCTCTCTCATGATTTGTTGGCGAGCGGCTGTCAGGTGTTCGCGGATGAAGATCTGTGTTTGTTTCAGTTTGGTTTTCGCGGCATAGACGCGTTGACGGACATTGTACCTCACAAACTTGATGATGAGGGGTCTTGGCTGGGGTCGGGCTCCGTCGTCCGTCGTACGCTTCTTCGTGTAGAGGCGATGGCTGCGATCGATGTATATGGCCTTCACATCGACTTCCAGCTTGGAGTTGAGGAGCTGCAACGCGACTTCGTCTGTAATAAATATGCCACATTACGTATGATCCAACAACTTAGCCTACAACTAAAAATGAGTCCCGAGGGAGCAAAGCGACCGGGGGCTGGGGCAGTGCCAGAGGGGGGGGGGGGGGGGGGGATTTGGGAGGGGTATCCCCTCCCACGGGGAAGATTTTGCATTTATATACTTGAAATTTTGCTATTTAATGCACGTCACACAAACAGCCAGAGCAATGCCAGCCTATACGGGAACTACGGGGCCCGGTACAGAAAAAGTACTCACCCCAGACCATACGCAAGTTACAACAAACTGAGATAATCTGTTCGCGCGCGAAGCGCGCAGCGAAAATTTAAAATGGATGTATAAATTAGTTTTTGAACGTTAGAATTAACAAGGCTTATACATTACATTTGTTTCAGGGCGGGGGGCTTTTTTGGGGGGCAAAAACGCGTTTTGCCCCCCACTTTTTGGATGGGGGGGGGGGGGGGGGAGCGGCCGCCCCCCTGCCCCCCACCCCACTTCCGTCGCCTATGAGGGAGATGTGACTGGAGGCATTTTTCTTGACATACGCAAAGCTTTTGATGTTATTCCACACAATTTTAGTCTTAGAAAACTTATGTATTTTGGAATTATAGGAAACAAGTATAATTAGACTGAATCATATTGTAACAGTAAATAGTTGTATGAATGTGTGAATACTAGATCTGGAGTCCAACAGGGATCTATTATAGGACCGAATGATATACAAGGAGTTTACCCCCTCCCATGTTGATATTTTGTTTTTAATTGGTGTTTGATATACCACTTTAAAAGTATGGTTATTATCATTATCATGTTTATAATCACTGTTATTGTTTTATGCATTTATTAAAATTTTACTTTGTAAAAAGGCGTTTGGGATGTTATACAAGCCACCCCACACCGCAACATATGTGTGTGTGTGTGTGTGTGTGTGGATGTGTGTGTGTGTGTGTATGTGTGTGTGTGTGTGTGTGTGTGTGTGTGTGTGTGTGTGTGTGTGTGTGTGTGTGTGCGTGTGCGTGTGCGTGTGTGTGTGTGTGTGTGTTGTGTGTGTGTGTGTGTGTGTGTGTGTGTGTGTGTGTGTGTGTGTGTGTGTGTGTGTGTGTGTGTATATCTGTGTGTGTAGTGGAGGGTGGGGGCCCGGGGGGGGGGGGGGGGTGGGGGTACAAATGTATATCCCCCATCCACCCGGGATCTACGTCCGTGGATATGTCCACTAAGTAAGGTGTGAACATTTCAAGTTAAATGGATGTATTGCTGAGTAATGAGCAATAATGCACAATGATATTGCCTAACTCATTGCACTGACTTTGTACACGATTATGCCTATCCATCTATGACATTCGAACACTTCAATCGTAAATATCTTTTTAAGGAAAAGGAATTTGAAGAAAAAAAAATATACCGTTCTTCTGTTGGTAACACCGGTACAACACGATATGAAAGAACCACTAGATTTCAAATTCAGTTTCAATAATAATAATAATACAGAGTGTCCCAGAAAAAATGAAACCGGATTTCAGGCAGAAATTTCTGTCATAATGAATAATTTCTTTGGTGAGATATATACATGAATGAAAAGCTCTGTTTGTCTTCTTTCATTTGATGTACAACTTATGGCACATAATTCACGTATGACTGAATTAAAACAATAGAAATTGGTGTTACCAAAATTCCATTTGCACGCAAAAATTGCAAGTTTGGATGAGTTGTTAGGGTATTAAACGTACTTATCTTGAAAAAAGGACAAAGTCTGCATTAAAATTCATATTTTTATATCTCTCATATGACACCTCATGCACACAAAATAAACGATGTATGCCAGAGAACAAGTACAATGAGTAGATAGTTGAGTAAGAAGTCGCTCAGCTTTCCTGACTTAGCAGCTGACAATGGGCTTGATGCATGAGTGAACTTGCACAAACATGGGGATCAGGGAAAACATAGGAAACATGCTAGATCAGGAAAGTTACTCATTTGGGCTGAAATCAAGCATGTTTTCATTGTACTCGTTCTCTGGCATGAATAATTTATTTTTTAATCATGAGGTGTCATACAAATGATACAAATTTGACTTTATATGCGGTGTTTGTCCTTCTTCAAAATAAGTACGTTTACTACCCTAAAAACTCAAACCTCAAAAACCTGCAATGTCTGCGTGCAAATGGAATTTTGGTAACACTAATTTCCATTGTTATAATTTAGTCATGCGTGAATTATGTGCAAAGTTGTACATCAAATGAAAGAAGAGAAACAAAGCTTTTCATACATCTATATCTCATAAAAGAAATTATTAATCATGACAGAAAAAATCTGCCATGAAATCCGGTTTCGTTTTATCTGGGACACACTGGGGTAGTGGGGGTACATTTAAACACTGATCACATCATCCTTGACCAAGTGGTTCTTCTGAACACGATCTCTTACGAGTCAATTGATGCTTTCAGATCAGGTAATGTATAGTGTGTACCTCTGCCGCACTGTTCAAGTGTGCTTTGGGGATACAGGGGGTCGGCGGCTCTTTTATCACGTCATTCTATTGCTAAAAACACAAAAAATAAGCCTCGAACGGACGAATATAAACGGAATCGACCCAAGCCCGCCCATCGACTACGAGACAACAAACTACAAATACATGTACTTGAGGTGAACATCCGCGGCCTACGATCGAACATCGGAGACCTCGCCAACTTATGCAAGGACAAGCAGCCAACCATTGTCATTGCAGTGGAAACTTTCCTGGACTCGACTGTTCAAGATGGCGCCGACTGCATCGCAATTCCAGGTTACACCATGTGCTGCCGTAAAGACAGATCTCATACATCTGGAGGTGGCATTGCAGTGTACTGTTTGGAAGGAGTTGCCATACACCACGAACTACAGCGTGACCCCATCGACTTCGAACTCATGTGGCTCTCAGTAACTCTGCAATCGCAGAAACTACTCATGGGAGCTGCATACATACCACCAAGTGCCAACTGTGACATCATTGATTACCTAGATGCTAACACCATACCAAATATGACTGAATTTGGAGGAATATATGTAATGCTCATTGGGGACTTCTATGTCCATCATGAAGAATGGCTTGGGAGCCACAACACAGACACCGCAGGACGCCGGATGATACAGCTAACTAGCAGCCTTGGATTAGATCAGCTTGTAAAAGAATCAACAAGAGGGGATCAAATCCTGGACCTTGTCCTGACCGATCTTCCTGCCTCATCTACTACCCTAGCTCCTGTGGGCACTTCTGATCATAACCCAGTACTAGTAAAGCCAGACATCCCTACTTTCAGAGACAAGCCTTATACAAGGAAGGTATGGCAATATGACCGAGCGAACTACTGGGAAATGAGAGGCTATACTTTGCCTCCACAGACTGGTCTCAAGCATTCAAGGAGAACGACACAGAGAGGGCATGCAACATGATCATAAATGATGCCATGGATCTTTACATCCCCAGCAAATCTGTAACAAAAAAGACTGGCGACAAAGCATGGTTCAATGAGAAATGCAGAAGGGCTGCAAGAAAGAAACGCAGGATATTTCGGAAATTCAAAAACAATGAAACAGCCTCTACGAAGGAAAATTTTGTCTGAAGCTAGGAAATCATATAACACGGCGGAAAAAGAAGCCAAGAGGAACTACGACATGAAACTCAAATGAGATCTAACTAATAACAATTTTAGCAGTCAAAAGTGGTGGAGAATAGTCAACACTCTTGCTGGGAGGGCAGCTTATTGCGACATTCCCGTCATTGTTAACGATGATGTAGCTCATATTACAGCTGGAGAGAAAGCTGAAGTGTTCTGCAAGGCATTTGCTGAGAAATGCCACCTACGAGATGTTGAAACCTCCGCTCCACACCTAGACGAAGTCACAGCAACCACCTTCCACAATGTCATCTTCAAGCCGAAGATCATCAATAGACTGTTGAAGCAGCTTGCACCCGAAAAAGCAACTGGCCCAGACCAAATCCCTGCAAGAATTCTTAAAGAGTGCAGTGCAGAGCTTGCCAGCCCACTTAGACGCTTATTCCATCTCTGCTTTTCGCAAGGTGCTTTCCCAGGTCTATGGAAAACAGCTACAGTGACACCAATACACAAGAGGGACTCAAAGGCAGACCCATCCAACTATCGTCCCATTTCCCTACTCAGCATCATTAGCAAGGTCATGGAAGCAGCAGTTAACTTGCAGCTACAAAGATACATGTTCCGGCATTACCTTATTTCTAACAGACAGTTTGGTTTCAGACCAGGCCACAGCACTGCAGATCTTCTCACCATACTGTCTCAGAAGTGGAACAACGCCCTGGACAAAGGAGAGGAGGTGTGTGTCATAGCGCTGGATATCAAGGGAGCCTTTGACAAGGTGTGGCACAATGACCCGCTAGCCAAACTTCGGTCAAAGGGCGTCTGCGGCAAACTGCAAACTGACATGGCTACACAATTATCTTTCAGGGAGATCAATCAGAGTCGTCATGTCGGGCCAGAGTTCGGAAGCGTCGCCAATCAACGCTTCTGTTCCCCAGGGATCTATTATCGGGCCTTTGCTATTCTCCATCTACATTGACGATATTACAGACATGTGCGAGAACGAATCTATACCCAGATGACTCAACACTGTTTGCTCCCATCCACTCACTTAAGGACATCAATGCTGTTGATGCCAGTCTCAACAAGGATCTTGCTAAGATGAAAGCATGGGCTGACAGATGGAAGGTCACCTTTGAGCCAGCAAAGTGCAAGACAATGACAATATCAAGAAAACGAACTCCATCAAAACTGAACATCTATCTCGGGGACTGTCAGCTGGACTCGAATGACCAACTTGATATTCTGGGAGTCACGTTTGACTGCAAGCTCTCATGGTCCAAACACATTTCAGCTATCGCCACCCGAGCTGGACAGAAACTAGGAGCTCTGAGGAAAGTTGCCGGCAAGCTAGACATTACAGGCAGATCTACTGTCTAAAAGTCACAAGTCAGGAGCATTATGGAGTACGCCTGCCTATGCTGGACAAACGCCCTACCAACCACTCTCAGCCACTTGACAACATCCAGAAGAAAGCTCTCAAAATAATAGGAATTGATGAGACCACTGCAAGCAACTTATTCTCCATCCCTAGCCTGTCCCACCGACGACAGATTGCTGCAGTGTCAACACTCTACAAAATGCATACTAGAATCTGCCCACAAGTCCTGGCTGATATGCTTCATCCTCCTCTGGATAGACGGCGTGTGACTAGGTACAGCACATCCATGCCAGACCACGCACTCACTATTCCTGATGCTCGAACATACACTCTGGATAGAAGTTTTATTAATTCGGCTGTTCGAACATGAAACTCTCTTCCAGATCATATTGTTGGCAACATAACAACCAAATGTCTTCAATCCTTTAAAGGCCGTGCGCATGGTCACCTCCTATCAATTTATTTTTTTATTTTTTAGTATTGATACATATTTTGTTTAATTTTTACTTGTTGAGTGAAATGCAGTGGACCATTTGATTGGCCCTCTAGAGTTACAATAATGCTCTGGTGGGCTATTGTTCACATTTGCACCTAATATATAAAATAAAAAAAACTCTGTATACCGTATCTTTGGTTATTTGGTATTTAGACCTGTACAATTATCTTGTAGACATTTTCAACTCCATGGGCAGCATACTTGCCGCAGGCAACCATTTAGGTCCACCAGGCTTTTTTTCACCAGACCAGGTACCAGTGGCGTAACCAGGATTTGTTCAAGAGGGGAGGGGGGGGGGGGGGGTTATTTCGTCGACCAACATTTTCGGGGGGGGGGGGGGGGTGTCGATGAAGATTTTTCGAAGACGAGTCCAAAATCCTTCAAACATTTTCGATGTCAACAATGCCGAGGCTAAGACCAAATCCACTTGGTTTTCGGGGACCGAGACCATTGGTTATGATGTTCGAGACCACTGATATCAGCAATTACCAGAGATTCTCCATTTCGGAAGTGAAATTTGTCAAAAATATTGCGTGAGCTTTTCCGATTTGATATTACAACAAACAATTTTACAAACTATTTGATTAGTTGCCTAAATAAGGTGTTACTGATTATTCAATGTTGGAGCCACATGGTAATATCTCATTCAGCCTGTATTGGAATCGTCTTATCACTGTCTTGGTGAAAATTGTCATAATTTGCGTTTCTTGTCCTTTGTATTGCTTCTTGCTTTTATTCTAATCAAATTCAGACAACACCGTCGAAGAGAAGTTCTCAACCACATTCGATGATCAATCTTACTTTTTGGGATCGCTGGAATATAGCGGTAGTGATGGATACGACAAGTTCTTGGGAAGAGTGGACATTCGGTCAGACATACTGCCCTGCTCGGGTGTGACGTCTGAGGATTTGGCCAACTACCAGTGGCCAACAAGTGGAACATCATCCAGCTTGATACCCTGCACTCAGACAACCACCAAGGTACATTGACACTTTCTTGATTTTATTGTATTTTATCTATTCAACCATTAACAACATAAATATATGACTTAGTGGCCACTCAAACTTTTCCATTGCTGAGAAACAAAATTGTTATTCTTTCTGCTCGGGTGAGCCTCTGACCAACTACCTGCAGCTAATGTCCAGTGGGTGGAGAATCATCCAGCCCGACGTCAGATCACGACAGATAACCACCAAGGTACATTCAGTTTATTAAAGCATACAAGAATACGGAAAGCAGTACACAAAGTATCTAACAGTATCACATTACTGAACATAAATAACAGAACACAGATACAATTTACAAACATGAATACAGCTTGTTTTGAAAACAATAAACATTCCTAAGGCAGGCAGTAGCCAGAAAGGAAATGGTCTTACAAATGTTAACCTGTCTTAGCGGCGACCTGTCTATAGCAGCCAGTATGTGTATTGTAACCACTAAAAGTGATCCTCTGCAGAGAAAAGCAATGATACAGTAACTGCCTACAGGTGACACCTGTCTACCTGTCTACAGTGGCTACATTTCATGTTTCCCCAACACAGGTTGGACTGTAAATTCAAACCTGTCTTAAATGCCTAGTCACTACCTGTCCTTTCATGAATCCCTAAAAAGTATCTTACATGTATATACATTATGAACCTGTCTATTAAGACTCCCTTTTGTTTCACTCGGGTTATGGATAGGGGCTGTGGTATTTCAAGACAGGTTTGACGTGTAGAACAAAGTAGCACATAACTCTGTACAAATACTCGTTATCATTATCGTAGGAACCTAAAATGGTTAAGGGAAGCTTTTTACCTTGGTATAATATATAGTTTGTTGGATCTTAAGTCTGACACGCTAAGTATGGCGACTGCAATCCATCAAAACTTGGTCTGACAAACTATTCATTTTGGGAGAAGCTACCGCGGCTGTGGAGTATCATCTATTTCGAGATTCTGCACTCAGAGAACAGTCAACATGGCCAAGGTAAATAGCATGAACATAGTATCTGTAGGCATGGGATTTATGTTAAAAACCATTGTAACTTCAACATTTATGAGGAAGAATGTATGCGGACTACGACTCGCTCAAAAGGTAAGGTGAAACTCAGTCTGACTGATTATTGTTAAATACAAGAAAGTCTCTAGTTGTTCATGACCACATCTCTATCATCATTGAACGTCAAGTAATACCATGTATGGACCTACCACGTGGAACATATGTTACGGTAAGACATCCAACATACGAACACACGGATTGTAAATCAATACAGTACCTAAAAGTGGGCGTGAATACCAAGTTTATGTTGACTTCCTATTTATCTGTATGTGTGTAAACATCAAATATTTGTAAACTGTTTGACCTAAACTTGTTTTGTAAACATTCTAGCAATGATGTTGTTTATTTGCTAAGCCTACCCTGAATATCCCGGCTTTGATTCAGGTTTATAGCTTTAAATATGTGCCTATATTGATATACCACACTCTTTTTTTCAAAGAAATCCTTAAGTTGGGCAAGAAAGGTAAATTTCATGCAACTTTTGTGCTTGTTTTCGCATCGGCTTTCCATACTGCTAAAGCGCAAGTCAAAGTGGATTTTTAGTTGAGAGTTATTGCCCCCAAACCGCAATTTATGTTTTGTTTTTGTTGTTTGGGTTTTGTTAACACAGACGAGCACTCCGACAGAGCAAACAGAGCAAACGACATCTACACAACATCCGACGACGGACACAACCACATCTTCTACTGTAAAGCCGCCGCCAGGTAATCTTACATGTCAAAGTGATCTATTAACTTTATCAAGTTTCCCAAAAATGATATTACAGATTTCAATAATTTCCCAATGTTATTTAATGTACTTCTGAATGATATGTGATATTACTATTTACAAATAAACACTGTTTATCTAGTGAAGAAGTGAAATCGATGTCACATTTTATAGCCTATTAACCATTGATTTTGACTACTATCGAAACACTAAATAATTCGGGAGACATTTGAGAAATCAAAATCCTTTTCGCCAAACGTCAAGGTACAATACAAATGTGAAAGCTCCAAGTGGTTTTGGGTGAATCGATCACTCTTAAAGGGTACCACCACCCAAAAATAATATTCGTATCATAGAAAGGTAACATCTTTAGTAGGGTGGGTACCACCACCCAAAAATAATATTCGTATCATAGAAAGGTAACATCTTTAGTATTCCATTCCTTCAACAAATTCACAAAAATATGTTTTCAGAAAAAAAATATATAATTGGAAAACGCATCACCATTCTCAACCATGCGTTAATGCGGTCTGAATTGCGTAGACTATATGTTTGCAGAGCACGAGCGCTCTGTGCAGAGCGAACGAATCATCCGGGATTCTATTGACGTACGCGTGAATAGTATTGGCGCACTCGCAAATGCTTGGCCCGTATGGAACCAGGAAATAGCAGTGGTTCCGTAAGTGGTGGAAATTAATTGCTTTGTTTATTAATTACACAACCCTTTGCAAAATGTTGGGTATCTATTTGATATCACAAAACGGTACCAAAACATATAATAATGTGTTGTCCTTTGCCTGGACAGGTGGTCCCCTTTAATAGTCCACAAGGATGTATTCGAGTCTGAGTAAAGAATGTTTGACTTTGTCGGGAATAAGCCCTAGTTTCTCTGTTCAGCTCCATTCCTTTTATTTCTATCATGCTGTAATATTAACATTTATTTCACGTTTTTAAAATCGATATCTTTGCAATTATTAGCCCTTATCAAATGTCCATGTTTAATCTTAGAGTAATACACATTAGTTTTTATTTATAAAGCTTTATTTTTAAATGCAAACAAATGTATGTATGTTTTGTTGCTTTCTAAATAGCTTAATTTGTTAAATGTATAAAGGATTAACATTTATCTTTTCGTTATTTCATCTCCCTGCAATTTAATATAATGTTAATTTTTATCACAAAGAGGAGACTTTCTCTTATGAAACATTCATATATTTTTTTAAAGGACTGTGTGACTCCGGTTGCAATGTGTATACAGTTTTTCTATGTTTATTTCATACTTCAAAAGTACACAATTTGTAATAGATGTAATTTCATTTTTGTTTTATTTCTTTTGGCTCTAGTGTGCCCCGCAATCGCAAGTTCGCTCATAGACGGACAACGTGAACTAAATAGCGAGTGTGACAACATCACAATATCAGCTCCTTCATTAGCCGCCGTCGAGAATGGTATGTTTGATTTATACAACACAATTCGAAACGTACTCCTATATCTATGCCGGTGTAGGAGTGGATCTAGTCTGACTGCGGGAATTGTCCGGGCGGACAAATTCCTCTAGCAGGATTTGTCCTAGGTGCCGATATATAATTTGGGGGTGCTAGCTTCACGAACAACACTAACCCTATCCCTAAATATAGTGGGTATATGTGAGATGTGGTGGCTATGGTTAAGATTCATAGGCTATGGTTGGTTTTGTGGATATGGTGAGATTTGGTCGCTAAACTTATGAAAATTGAAGTTACCAAACAAACAAAATATGTCCCCTAAAATGCACTGCCCAGACTAATGCCGCGGCCGGATACAATCCTCGACCACACCGGTACTCCCAGTAAGGATTCGTAAAATACGCACTTTAAATCTTGCAAAGCATGCAAAAGGGCTATTGTGATATGTGATGCTTCTAGACTGACTTGTTGGGAAGCCTGCTCAACGTACCGAAGCTGCTAGTTACTAGCCCAACTATGCATTTTCCAATGTTGCTGGTCTTTTTTAGGGTCTAAAACATCATCCAAAATTGTGAAGAAACATTGTATTTTCATATCAAGAACAACATCATCAACAACCACAGGAACAATGGCAGCATCAACAAAACCACAGCAACAACATCAACAGCAGCAACATCATCAACAGCAGCAACAACAACAATACAACTTATTGTCGAAATCACTCTTAAATCGTGAGTAAAGGGGATATTCACATTGGCAAAGGCGATTTAAATTTTGTTTTACTGTGTATCACTGAATAATCGCACTGGCTGTTTGAAGTTCTTAGATAATTCACATTTCACAACGGCAAGCACAGTTGCACTCGATTGTAAAGTTAAACTGTTTTTGTTTGATGTTTTTATTCGACTGTTTTTACCTTTGAACGCTTGAAAAAATAAGGATAAAAGACGCCATAAACTGTTCTTGATCATCATAATAATAACCAATGTTTGTATTTTCGATCAAAATAGCCGCCGTTAATGTAACGTTTGTCAGTCGTGAGGACGTGGTGGGCGGACCAAACCAAGTTCTTCAGAATGGCTTCGCCTCTTCGGACAGGGATTTTAGTGTCATCAGCCGTATCGTTATCATCGAAGGGGTAGTCGACGGCGAGGCGCTATCCTTAAAGGCTACTACAGACGTGGTCGCCATCTACTTCGGAGTCGACATCCAGGAGGCGTTGGTGAATATGCATGACATATAGATTTTACTGTTAATCCTTTATTGGAATAGTAATTCATAATAGTAGTACCATACTATTAAATTAGTTTCGCTTCCATTAACCTTAGTCATGTAAGTATCAAAACGATTTAATTTTGTTACAACACGCATTTTTCATTGACCCCAGTCCTAGCACTTCGGGACTTTATAGTTATAAACTGGACAGTAAAGATAGGGGGTTTATTTCTTATAAGGCTGATGGTGTGGAGGAGGGGGGGGGGGGGGGGGGGGGCACGTCCCTTCAAGGTAGGAACGTGTTTTTTTTGGTGTTAATTTGGGTATTAAGGATGGGTCTAGAGTGTTAAAATGCATGCAAACGGAAGAATGAAAATTCATATCAATAATTTCAAACCATTATTCCACACTTTGATTTGATGGGGGGGGGGGGGGGGGGGGGGGGGGGGAGGTGAAATCTCAAGCCCCCATCTGTACGCCAGTGCTCCTTTGGATGACGTTACTGCGGAGCGGAAAGCAAAAGGCAAATTAATTTGTTCACCTCGCCCCGCCTCTACCGCATCGTCCGGGTTTTTAGTAGATGTATGAGTAGTACAACGTATTTTAAATTATAACAGGAGCTGCCGTACTCAAATCAAGGAAAAAGTTCGGAATATGATAGTCGTTACCAGTCGTTATATAAAATGCAAACTAAAAAGCAAGCAATAACATTTGACCTAATTTTCTTCATGGCTCTGCCTAAAAGAGGCAATTCAAAAGAAAGGGTGGATGTTCTTTTAAGAATCCTACATTTGGGAAATATGCAATAATACAAAAACGAATATTGTACTCTTATCTCGATTGAGTGTGTGTTGTATATTTATTTAGTTGAATACGTAGTTCATGCATTTCTCCCCATGTACATATCCTTCGTTTTTTTGTGAATGTACCTAAACTTCACTATATATAAAGTTTATATGAATTTAAATCTGAATAGTATAATTAAATAAACTGTTCTATTTTTGTTTTTAGGATACCGTCGACATCTTCTGCGCTTTCCTCGAGGATGAAACGTAAGTGGCGTCATTTTTCTTTTCATCATAATTAATACTTGGGCCTCATTGTTCTGTCAATGTCTAAAGCACACTTGCGTTATAATCAAGTTCCTTGGATTATTTTTGGAGATCCTCACATGAGCGCCCCGTTTCCTAAAACTTGCCCAATCGTTGTAAATGTCAACAGGACCACAGCCAATCAGCATAGAGCATTATGTCTGCTGCCACGGTAGTTACAATAATTAGACACTTACGATTGGAAAAGTGTTTTGAAACAGGGCCTTGTACTTTTTTGGTTTGTTTTAGACACGTGGACTTTATTCGAATCTAAAAAACATCAGTTTCCTGTTTTGAGGCATAAGACTTCAACAAACCTTTTAAAATTAATAAGCTAGTTTGCTTAAAACGAAATCTGAATAGGTTTAAACAAAGTGCCTAGAACATTGAGTCTAGGACTTTAAGTATATCTACGCTTCTGGAGTCATGTGGGGATAAGGAGTTCAAGCCTGAAAACTGTTTTTTTGTATCACAATTTTATTTCACATTTAATTTAACATTAATGAATATTATTATTTTGCATGGGGTCACGTACGACTCCCATACAATTTGCAGTGCCCCAGGTGCCCCTACAAACATCATGCTTATTTGGAATAAAGGACAAAATAAAGGGAAAGCATGACACCTAGTGTCTACCTATTGAAACTAAATTCTATAGTAGTTATGTACAGCTAATTAGAATTTGTATTAATTCTATGATAGTACGGGCATCTGGTCAACCCGTGGTATGCAGGTCGTGTTTTTCAACTCGTCCGTAGTACAATGCAGCAGCAACCACCTGACGAGCTTCGCTGTTCTCCTATCCGCCAAGGTAATTTACATTCTATAATATAATGTTTTTTACATAATTTATCGCGCAAAGAGAGCGCTGCGCTATGCCAAAAGATGACGGAAATGTATTACCAACATAACTTATCAAGGACCGTGTTCGCCAGGGAGAAATAGATTCACCGTTGTGAATTGCGCCATCTATCAGATTTGCACACTCAATCTTGCTGTGCGACCTCACATTACCTACGTAACACGATATAAATAAGGAGAATAAAAACAATGACATAGTTACGGCCTATGGTGGTGGGCGCATGCCTCTTATTATATTTTGACAAAAACAACTAAATGAAGCTAGTTGAATAATTATATAGAAATATGCAGCCTCCGTGTGCCTCCTAATAATTCAGCCCGACCACGTTACCATGGTTACGCCGCTGCAGAGAGTGTCGTATCAAATGGAACTGACACTTGGGCAACTTGTATTTCCAAAATACCCACTGGCACAGTGTCATATTATGCGGTGCGCCCAACCTAACCTAGTTACGAATTTCTGGACCTATCATCTGCATTCTAAAGCATTCCATTAACTTTGTCAAACTCAACCCAAATCACTTGGAAATTTTATGTTTCCCTTGTACATTGTTGTTTGACTTATGGTAACATAAGAATGAAATCCTTGAGTTTATTTATGATTAAATCGTATAGCGTTCCAGAATGCTTTTCGATTGTCGTCAACATCAATGGACAGTGGGTGATAAAATCTGCCATCAATTTTCACTGTTTTCACTAGGTAAACGGTGCTCATCTTCGATGAAACTTTTACACATCATTCAGAATAATCCGCCGGTGATACTGGTATATGAAGTCTCAAATATCACTTTTGGAAGAATCGTATCTTCTTCTTCTCGAGTTCCTCGAGCCTGGAGAACTGCACAAAGTACAGAGTTGCATGTAATATATAGTCAGACAGGTATAGGCATCCACATAACAGTCTGAACAAAAGTTAAAGAGCATTTTCACAACGAGAGAGAGAGAGACGGATCAAGTTAATGGATCACTTTAATTTTTATAAAGCCCCTTTTCTCGTTTCTTTTTGCAGCCCCCAGAAGGCAACAACTTGACGATCCAGACTATCCTGTCCAGGTTTCTTGGGACCATCTCTATCGCGTCACTGGGTGTAGCTGTTGTTATCTACTGCATCACCGGGTATGTAAGATGGGCTTCATAGCATTACCCCAGCTACATTTGCTCCCCAATTGAAATTATTTTATAGGTACCAGGAAACAGTAGCGTAGCGACGGAGGTGGGGCTGGAGGGAGCGGGCACGTGCCCCCCAATAATTTTGAAAAAAAAAAAAAAGAGGAAACATAAGGGTATATTTTTGAGAAAAAAAGGGGAAATTCATAAGGTGTGCCCCCAAATAATTTTCGGTTTACCAACCACTAATGAGCCGACGACGCTACGCCACTGCCACGAAATGTACATCTATAACCATTATGCCCATGCCTATGTCAACGATAGCGAGGAAGGAATAGACTCCCAGGGGCGGATCTAGCTTTTTTCTAAGGGGGGGGGGGGGGGGGGGGTTTGACCCAATGACGCTGCGGATCATCTTCCTCGAGTCGATTTTTTTTGCTATTTTGAACCCCCGTAAGTGATGTTTTCCACATCACATTTTCACTTGGCAGCCCAAGGGGGGGGGGGGGGTGGGTTAAACCCCCTAACCCCCCCCCCCCCCCCCGTAGATCCGCCACTGACTCCGTAGCTGCATTATGCATAATGTATATTTATTCTTAACATGCTTACTGGATTATATCCCAAGGGTCCCAAGATGATAGGATAGTATACAGTAAGACGAACATACAACATTCAGTATAAACACTCACAATCTAATAAAGCGAAATGGTCGGACAAAACAACATTAATATGACCTTGGGTTACTAATGACCAACTATACGTAGAACAAAATGCAATGACATTGTCTGACAGTATATGCCATGCGATTAACAGTACAATTACATAACCAAACAATATGTGTATTGATGTCTTTTTAGTAAAATATTTTCATTTTTGTTTGTCTATTTATTCAGGACCTGTAAGCTCCTGAAGATCCAAATCCACATGAATCTAGCGATCTCCACCGGCCTTGGACAGCTGCTTTTCATCTTTTTATTGGACATCCAAAACCGAGTAAGTCGGATGTAAATTAAAGCCCACGGCACGTATTATGATGGGGCCTCTCTGTAAACGCTTTTAATATACTCTGTCCATACGGAGATGCAGTGATTTTTAAAGAGACATTGTTGTCGTTCACCGAGGGGGCCTCACTGGACAAGTGACTCCATGTTTACGCACGGCGTTCGGTCTATGCGGAGAGTCGTACATCGCAGGCGTTGCACTCACAGTATATAGACATCGCCTGGTTTTGAAGCCACATGACGCCTACATATTACATTTTTAACTTATAACTTTGAAAATGTATTTTACCATTCGTATTAAAGGGATAGTTGAGTTTTGAGTATAGAGAGTACAGTTTTGGTCAAACTGAACCATTACATTACAAACTAATATGTGTACCTCTACCATGCTCCAAAGGTGTATCAAATTACAAACGACTAAGTAAAAAGCCTGTTATCATTAAAAAAAGAGCCGTTAAAACTCAAGAGGGCGCTCTAAAAAATCTCATTGGTCCAAAATAATTGAATTATTGTGGGGCCCCACAATAACTACAAATTTATGGATATTTTTGCTGTATATTTATGGATATTTCGTGCAGCGCCCTCTATAACAAAACTCAACTATTCCTTTAATTATACTGTAGATTGTACAGCTTTAATTTTCACTTCGCTCTTTTTGTTTCTCAGTCGGCTTAGCTCGCCCGAAATTGACTTTTTATCTACATTTTTGGGGGGTATTTTTCTCGCAATATTATAATGAGTGTGTTTGTATCTTCGGCGAGGGTGAGATTTAAAACAAAAACAAAATAAAGTATATATAGTCCCGAGTTGATAAAGAGAAGGTCATACTTTGTTGCCATAATTAAGATTGAGCTATTTGTCTCATTTTGTTTTCCTCCGTATAGCTGGCCTGCAAACTGATTACCACCATCTTGCATTACCTCTTCACCGCGTCTCTCTTCTGGGCGGCGCTAGAGGGCGTGTATCTGTATCGCACCACAGGGGTTGGATTCAAACCGCTAAAAATCAGTCGTCTGCTTCTGATTGCATGGGGTGCGTATCAAAACATAAATTAATATGTCAAACACTAGTATAACACAAAATTATGTAGAAATTGACCGTTTTTTGTTGCTAGGTAAGCATTAATATGACAACCGGCTAATTGTTAAGTTTGTATTTTCATCCGCGATAAATAATGTCTTCCGTGATATGTGTGGAAATTATTCCAAAATATCAGTACCAAAATATTACTATATTTTAATACTATTTTTTTACTACTCGTACTACACCGTCTCGGCCATTTTTGCATATCAGCGTTTCCCGAAATGTATTGGCGTTTCAAACTAGCTGCCAGCAAGGTCAACGTAAATAGCTGGGTAGGGTGAGGATTGTATATTGTGGTTGAGGTAGGGCAAACGAAATTGAAATGTGTGTTTTAAAAGTAAATCATACAGAAATCATCTACTCTCCGACCATAAAGTTTGTTGTGACCTATACAATAAAAACAAAATTAACTTTAATTTGTTCAAACCATGATCAGGTGGGGCTCTTGTTGTGACGGCGATCCCATTCGGCGTCTTGTACGAGAGCTACGGATCCGGACCCTTGTAAGTATAAATTATATTTACATGTATAACATAATTTGTTCCGGCTATGTCAATACAGTTACTCAACACTTTTTTTTGTTCGCGAAAGGTCTTAATATATGAACACTCTGTGGGCCCAAGATTAGAGTATAGAGATTAGAAAGTATTAGAGAGCTCTACAAATGTCAATATACTGTTAAAAATTGATCGGTATTATGAGTTCGTTTCCGTTTTACCTACTACTTTATTTCGGTTAACATCCCGCCATATTGTTAACCCTTTTTTTAAAAACAATGTTGAATTTAAGTGATTAATTGTTTAATATGTATGTACTTTTTTAATACAATATAGCTATACTGCAATACAACTACTGCTACTCCTACACCAAATACTACTACTAATATTACTACTACTACTACTACTACTACTACTACTATTACTATTTCTACTACTACTACTACTACTACTACTACTACTACTACTACTACTACTACTACTACTACTACTACTACTACTACTGCTACTGCTACTGCTACTGCTACTACTGCTACTGCTACTGCTACTGCTGCTACTACTACTACTACTTCTACTACTATTACTACTACTACTACTACTACTAATACTACTACTACTACTACTACTACTACTACTACTACTACTACTACTACTACTACTACTACTACTACTACTGCTACTGCTACGGCTGCTACTACTACTACTACTATTACTACTATTACTACTACTACTACTACTACTACTACTACTACTACTATTACTACTACTACTACTACTACTACTACTACTACTACTACTACTACTACTGCTACTACTACTTCTACTACTACTACTACTACTACCAGTGGTGTAGACAGGTTCTTACACCTGGGGGGGGGGGGGGGATGATTTGCCGTTCAGTTCACCGGACCAAGACTAATTTGTTCGCGGCCGAGACCACCTGCCCAAATATTTTGAGACCAAGGCAATTGCTTGGAAGTCCTCTCAGTGGGGGGGGGGGGGGGGGGGGGGGGGGGGGGGGGGGGCGTTCCGTAAACAAATTTCGAAGCCGAGACCAAGTACTTTCACAATTTTCGAGCCCAAGACCAAGTACCTTCAAAGTTGAAAACCCCTCTCAGTGGGGGGGGGGGGGGGGGGGGGGGGGGGGGGGCCGTACAATTTTTTCGAAGCCGAGACCAAGTACTTTCACAATTTTCGAGCCCGAGATCAAGTACCTTCAAAGTTGAAAACCCCTCTCAGTGGGGGGGGGGGGGGGGGGGGGGGGGCGTTCCGTAAACAAATTTCGAAGCCGAGACCAAGTACTTTCAGAATTTTCGAGGCCGAGAACAGGTTCATTCAACTCTCTCAGTGGGGGGGGGGGGGGGGGGGGGGGTTCCGTTGCAAAGAGTCGAGACCAAATACTCTCACAATTTTCGAACCCGATTGAGATCTTTGACAATTTTTTGGTACCGAGATCGGGTTTTGGTCGGTTGTTACCACGTTTTAGTCGGTCCAGACCAGGTTTTAGACGGTCAAGACAGCTTAAAAGTAGTCTAGAGACTAGCTAAAATGTGAAAAGGGGGGTTCAAACCCCCCATTACAGCCATGTTTGGGTCAAAGGGGGGGGGGGGGGGGAGGGGGTTGAACCACCAACCCCCCCCCCCCTGTGTACGCCTATGCATACAACTAGTGTTTTCTTTTTCACTCGTATAGATACACACAAAATAAGATATCCTTCCCTAAAACCTGGGGGGGATGATTGTACATGTCATCCCCCCCACCTTGTGAGGTGGGGGGATGCATCCCCCTCATCCCCCCGTTGTCTACGCCCCTGACTACTACTACTACTACTACTACTACTACTACTACTACTACTACTACTACTACTACTACCGTTATTTCCTTTTTTCTGCACACAGTTGCTGGCTCCAGACCCAAGATTACAGCCTGTACTACTACTACTACTATTACTACTACTACTACTACTACTACTACTACTACTACTACTACTACTACTACTACTACTACTACTACTACTACTACTACTACTACTACTACTACCATGACTACTGCTACTGCTACTACTACTACTACTACTACTACTACTACTACTACTACTACTACTACTACTACTACTACTACTACTACTACTGCTACTGCTGCTACTACTACTACTACTTCTACTACTATTACTATTATTACTACTACTACTACAACTACTACTACTACTACTACTACTACTACTACTGCTACTACTACTTCTACTACTATTACTACTATTACTACTACTACTTCTACTACTACTACTACTACTACTACTACTACTACTACTACTACTACTACTACTACTACTACTACTACTACTACTACCGTTATTTCCTTTTTTCTGCACACAGTTGCTGGCTCCAGCCCCAAGATTACAGCCTGTACGTGTTTGCTGGTTCTGTGTTCGCCATGTTGCTGGTAGGTTTGCACACATTTCCTCCCTCGATACGCGGAGGTATTTAGGATAATAAAACAGTTATTTGATAGTATTAGGAGTAGGAGGGAGTGGGAATATTCCTATGAATGGATAATCCTCATTTTTAACACGAACAAAAAATAATGTATGTAACGGGCATGGTGCCTCAGAGGTAAATCATACGCCTCTATCGCTCGAGGTTGGTGGTTATTCGGGTAAAACTAACGACAAAGGTGCTAGCTACTGCCTTCTGGACAGACCCTGAGCTTACATATAATAAAAAAGACATGGGGTAATTAAGATAGCATGTCGCAGGGCCCATCTGATTAAAATCTCAGTTGTCTGAAGTGGTCAACGTGGGGTCAAGGATCAACTATATATTCATCATATTCATAATTATTTTAATAACCATTGTATATTTTAAGTCACGTCTATTTTCGATTGTTTTGTTTACTTTATTTCTCTCTAGTTCAACGGTGTCATGCTCTGGTTCGTTATGAAGTGCTTTCTTTATTTCTCTCTAGTTCAACGGTGTCATGCTCTGGTTCGTGATGAAGTGCTTTCTTTATTTCTCTCTAGTTCAACGGTGTCATGCTCTGGTTCGTTATGAAGTGCTTTCTTTATTTCTCTCTAGTTCAACGGTGTCATGCTCTGGTTCGTTATGAAGTGCTTTCTTTATTTCTTTCTAGTTCAACGGTGTCATGCTCTGGTTCGTTATGAGGTGTTTTCTTTATTTCTCTCTAGTTCAACGGTGTCATGCTCTGGTTCGTTATGAGGACCTTTCTGTCACTGAAGACCAATGCAAAGAAAGAAGAGATCGACAAAGTCAAGTGAGTAATTAGTATACAGATAATGCACGGTAGCGAGTGCATTCAGGGCCAAATATTGCACGATGTGCGAGAAGAGCCCCTGGATATACCGCACCGAGGTCCGCAGGACCGAGTGCGGTATATCAAGGTCGCGAGTCGAGCAGAGAGTGCATTATTTCGGCCCACAAATGCACAAGCAAACGTGCATTGTTTGTTTTATACAACTTCCCCCTCCTACTGAGCTGCCCCCAAAATCCAATTAATATATATAATTGAATTAAAGCACTATAAAGCACTTTAATTGAATAAAAGCACTATACCTGCACTCCGGCGGGTGCAGGTATAGTACATTTGGTATAGTCCGTTTTCTGCACTCCAATGCAAATGGATGCTACAATGCAGTCCACTGAATGGCACGTGACCCGATTTGAACCAATCAGATTACAGAACAATTTTGGAAGTTGTAAAAAACGATCTAGTAACATTGACTTGTCAAAATCCTCAAAACCTACTTGCAACTATAGCGGGTCTTACGTTCCTCATTGCAATCGTATTACGAACAGAAGCATGGAATAGCTTCCAGTTTTCAAAAAATTATCTTCCGTTATAAGTAATGTTTGATTGAAGTGTACAGATTTATAGTTTTCAGGTTGGAAATTACAGCTGTGTACAAAGTCAGTGCAATGAATTGGCAAATATAAAATGTTATGTCCGCTCTTGAATAGGTCATATGACATTTGATAGTCTTTTGATCAATGTATATGTCATTATTCAATACATTCGTTATTTGATCAATGTATATGTCATTATTCAATACATTCGTTATGTGACTTTTTTTTTAGGGCAACATTTCGGGCTCTGGCCATTCTCATGCCCATCGTTGGATTCACTTGGTTCTTCGGGATCATCACATCAGTCACAACGTCGAACGCGGTGATCGTCTTTCAGTATCTCTTCATCATCACCTTCAGCCTGCAGGTAAATATATACATGTATGAATTAATACAATAGCTATAGCATAGATAACAATGATTATTTATTCATGAATATATATATACATTATACAAATGATGCACAGGCATGAGTGGATCGGTAAGAATTGGATGCACGAGTATAACTTTGGAATGGTTTAGACCCACGAGCGCAGCGAGTGGGTTTTAGACCATTTCCAAAGTTAAAAGAGTGATTTTTTTGTTGAAATTATTTAATTTTTTTTTTCGTTTTTTTCAGATCCACGAAATATGCCTGTGTAACATTTACTTTATAAAATGAGCGCAAACAAATGTGAAAATCAAACTTAAGTGAGCCATGCATCAGTAACAAACTTTTTACATGCTAATTGACCAATCAGAATGCAGGGATTCTTCTACCCATTTTTATAAACAATAATAGTACATTACTTACTTGATTGATAAATAAATAGATAGATGTAATCACATATACAAATAAATAAATATGTCGGGTGACAAATACAGAACTCAATAAAGGTGTACGTACGTATCAATGTG
Source organism: Echinarachnius parma (assembly GCA_037951105.1). Lineage (NCBI taxonomy): Eukaryota > Metazoa > Echinodermata > Echinoidea > Clypeasteroida > Echinarachniidae > Echinarachnius > Echinarachnius parma. Next base: position 8,693 of record JBAMJV010011088.1, on the reverse strand, counting down.
TCACCTACTATTCGTATAAATTCATACTTATAAAGATAAAGAGAAACATTGGTAAACGTTCGTATTAAGACAAGGTTAGAAAGCAAAGTTGTACACCGTATTATTGATACAGCCCCACTATCATTATGATGTAATTGTAATGACATCCTCCTAATTTAAATTGTCATTAGCATGCTCTAAACAATCTAAGTGATACACAAACCAGTATTATGCGGCGATTTTAAAACAACATATATAATTATACAAATGTTTGAGTATCGTGTTTAATTAAATACAAATGTAACTATTCATACATACTAAAAATGGAAATGACACACAAACCAATGTGTAATCCACGTTCTTATTTTGCTTACAGGGTGTCAGCATATTGATTTTCCACTGCCTGCAAGTGCCCGATGTAAGTGATCAATCAACCCATTCACAATTATCGATTCGCCCATATTTTTGACTCATTTAAATATGTTAAAGAGGGATCCTTCTTCGTAGAAAAAGGCGCTTTTCGAAGAGCCCAATCATATCAAGGGAGATGCCATATTAATACATATGTCGCGCGTTCAGTAGCTTACAAAATGTTATATTATATGACTAAGTGAAATACGAGTTATTGATTGGCTCAACACAGTCACGTGATTGCCACAATATTTTGTTATATTACACGGCATGTCTTATATTACATGGCGCACGATGCAAGAGAGATTGTATTATGACGTTACAATTCGAGAGAGAGTGGTTCTATTATGATGTCACAATCACTTGTCAACATATCACTTCAAAAAGCCACATTTTCTAATCGTGCTCAGAGAGGCCGAAAGTGCAAAGATGTGTTACTTTTCTCATATAATATAACAGATGTTAACTTTGTTGTCGGGAAAATCATGGAATGTTCCCTTGGGATTTGAAAGGAACATTGTGTGATATTCCCTCCACCACCAGATAACATCTGTAAATAATATACTTCTCCGCTAATTGCTGTGTCGTACGACACCGCCTGGTTCTGAAAACATGAAACTGAAACGCCCTCTTGTGCTATGACTCGGTCACTTTAAATGCAGCTATACTTTGCGATTTTCATCATCTAATAAATGATGTATTATGTGTCAACATTCATACATTGAACGTGTTAAACAGAACCTTAAACGATATTCAAAGACGCAAGGTTAATTTTGTCCAAACGTAACAAAGACCCTTGTTATTTACAAGATAACGCATGGAACAGAATAAAATGCATGGAACACCGGAAAGATAATGTTAAACATACGAAATTTACAAAATATCATGAAATATGATGCGTTTGAATGTTATATTATGTCCAAACTCACTTATTTTTCTATGTAAACACCCATTTTGTTTTATTTCAAGTAATTCATGTAATTAATGCGATGCGTTTATGAAAACAAATGCCAGCATACCATTACCTTAATTCACAATAACCGTTTTAATTTCTTTGATGTTTTAGCCTCTGCATAGTACAAACAAAAGAAGGTTTCACGTTCACGTGAGGGTTACAAAGAAAGAAACAATCTGCAACAACATCGTGGAATATGGTACATGAGTTATAATATTTATGAAATGTATCATGCTAACTACCCAACTTATACACGTTTCATATTTTTCTTTTATTGCATTCCATAACGCAGGTGAAAGCTGCGCTGAAACTCAAAATGCGTCGCCGCGTATCGGACTCTGCCTGGGGAAAGAAGAGCGGCGCTGAGAAGTCCTCAGTGACCACCACGTCTTATATGGAGAACACCGACAAAGTTATCTGAGACCGGGCGCGATTATGGCATTCATGATAGGGCCTTACTAATTAATGTAGTAAACGACTGGTGTAAGGGAGGCTACCATACAGGCAGTTTATGCGGCCCAACGTATTTAATGTAAACTATGGTATAACGCGCCTGCTGCTTTTGACTTCTTACAATTATATATACTTTTGACGAAGGCGTTACTGGGCGCAACATGGTCAGACTTCTGGCATGGCCCTGCGACTGCGCGTCGTAAACGCCTGGTTGTAGGGAAACTATCCTAAGATCATCATCAGCCCACTTGTAAATATACAATATTCGCGCTACTATATTTTAATTAGTATCTTATAAGAATATACGCACTACTATATTTTGATTTGTATCTTATAAGAATATACGTACTAATATATTTTGGCTTGTATGTTATAAGAATATACGCACAACTATATTTTAATTTGTATCTTATAAGTATAACGACCACGGACATCTATATAACCGGGTCCAAAAGTGCCTTCCGACATGGCCTCGAGTTTGAATGTCTTTAACAACTCGTGTGACAGAGTCTATCTTACGACCAATATTTGGATGGATCCCAAACCCATCGAATATATGCGCTAGTATACATGCCAGTCGTTTCTCTCTTAACATAATTATGTAGAATATTGAAGATGGCGTATACGAGCACGATAAGCATTCTGACAGGGAATTTAAACTGAGTGTCACAAACGACTGGTGTGATAGAGCCTTTCGGAGCAGTGGCTGGCAGCCCCTTTGTATGGTATTGTGCGCTTATATACGTTTAATGTTGTTTGTGACGCATATATTTATGTAGAATATCAACATTCATTTAAAACAAAAAAACAATTTTAAATAAAAAAAAAACTAAATATTTTGAACGGATGTAATTTATTTGATTGATTTATTGGTTCGATAATGTTCATGTAAATGTAACTGACTTATTTGATTGATACATTACCAATTTTCATTTTGCAAATTACTATTCACATATTTTCATTACATTTTAACATTGTCACTTTAACTACATGCTGATGGTTATGACATAACATATACACTTTTGATTAAGAAAAAAACAAAAAAATGCTTCTTCTAAGGATGTTATCATCAATATCGTGCATTATATCCAGTTTTAGAAATAAAACTACTCAATCTGTATAAAACAGTTTTTGCAAATTACTATTCACACATTGTCATTACATTTTAACATTGTCACTTTAGCTACATGCTGATGGTTATGACATAACATATACACTTTTGATTAAGAAAAGGATGCTTCTTCTAAGGATGTTATCATCAATATCGTGCATTATATCCAGTTTTTAGAAATAAAACAATACTCAATCTGTATAAAACAGTTTTTGTTAATAATTTTTAAATTCATGCTTTGAGCGTTCAGATATATTTTTCTCGTATAATGTAATGTATGACGATAAGAATAGTATTTCTCGAAATTTACACTGTAACTTGAATTAAAATCAGATTAGAGGGTCAATATTCCTATGCAATTACTTATATATATTTTACACATTTTGCTTTCAAATTGAATTGTCTTTGATATTAATTCTACGATAAGTTTGCCGTGATCGTTCTACGTTTTGTAATTAATTATAGTAATACTAATTTTGATGTGCAATTTTCAGTTTTTTTTTTTTTTACAGGTCCACTGCCCCTACCAGAAATAACACAGTGTGCCACAGTGTGAACACATTATATATACAGAAATATTTGAGCGTTTTCACAGTGTGAACACTCATCACACGGTGAACACACTGTGAACGAGGCAGTTTCACACTGTGTCTTCAGTGTGCTCAGTGTGTTCACAGTGTGACACAGACTGTTCACAGTGTTAGTTGGTTTTCACACTGTTAAAACGCTTACATTTAACACTGTGGTCCACACTGTGAAACAGAGTGTGTTCACACTACAGTATGTTCTTTCCGGTAGTCATGTCACACTTTGGCAGAAGGTTGATTAAGAAATAATAATGGATTTCATTAATGAGAGTATAATAAGCTTTATCATGTAATGCAAGTTATTCAAGCAGTTTTCCTTCACGTTGATCGTTTTTTTAATTCATGTTTTGAGCGTTCAGACTGATATTTCTCGTATAATGTAATGTATGACGATAATAATGTCATTTCTAAAAATTTAAATTGTAACTTTAATTCATCAGATTAGAGGATCAATATTCCTATACAATTACTTATCAGAATATATTTTACACATATTGCTTTCAAATTGAATTGTCTTTGATATTAATTCTACGATAAGTTTGCCGTGATCGTTCTACGTTTTGTAATTAATTATAGTAATACTCATTTTGATGTGCAATTTTCATGCACTTGTATGCAACTTGCCAACCGATCTCTCTGAAAAGCGCGGTTTTACAGGTCCACTGCCCCTACCGGAAATAACACAGTGTGCCACAGTGTGAACACACTATGTAGACATATACATTGGAGCGTTTTCACGGTGTGAACACTCATCACACGGTGAACAAACTATGAACGAGGCAGTTTCACACTGTGTCTTCAGTGTGCTCATTGTTTTCACAGTGTGCCACAGTCTGTTCACAGTGTCAGTTGGTTTTCACACTGTTAAAACGCTTACATTTAACACTGTGGTCCAAACTGTGAAACAGAGTGTGTTCACACTACAGTATGTTTTTTTCCGGTAGTCATGTCACACTTTGGCAGAAGGTTATTTACAAAATAATGATGGATTTCATTAATGAGAGTAAAATACGCCTCATCATGTAATGCAAGCTATACAAGTAGTTTTCCTTCACGAAGATCGTTTTTTAAATTCATGTTTTGAGCATTCAGACTGATATTTCTCTTATAATGTAATGTATGACGATAATAATGTCATTTCTAAAAATTTAAATTGTAACTTGAATTCATCAGATTAGAGGATCAATATTCCTATACAATTACTTATCAGAATATATTTTACACATATTGCTTTCAAATTGAATCGTCTTTGATATTAATTCTACGATAAGTTTGCCGTTATCGTTCAACGTTTTGTAATTAATTATAGTAATACTCATTTTGATGTGCAATTTTCATGCACTTGTATGCAACTTGTCAACCGATCTCTCTGAATAGCGCGGTTGTACAGGTCCACTGCCCCTACCAGAAATAACACAGTATGCCACAGTGTGAACACACTATGTAGACAGTTAAATTGGGGCGTTTTCACGGTGTGAACACTCATCACACGGTGAACACACTGTGAACGAGGCAGTTTCACACTGTGGCGTCAGTGTGCTCAGTGTGTTCACAGTGTGCCACAGTCTGTTCACAGTGTCAGTTGGTTTTCACACTGTTAAAACGCTTACATTTAACACTGTGGTCAACACTGTGAAACAGAGTGTGTTCACACTACAGTATGTTCTTTCCGGTAGTCATGTCACACTTTGGCAGAAGGTTGATTAAATAATAATGATGGATTTCATTAATGAGAGTATAATACGCTTTATCATGTAATGCAAGCTATACAAGCAATTTTCCTTCACGAGGATCGTTTTTTTAATTCATGTTTTGAGCGTTCAGAATTATATTTCTCGTATATTGTAATGTATGACGATAATAATGTCATTTCTAAAAGTTTACATTGTAACTTGAATTCATCATATTAGAGGATCAATATTCCTCTACAATTACTTATCAGAATATATTTTACACATATTGCTTTCAAATTATATCGTCTTTGATATTAAACGATAAGTTTGCCGTGATCGTTCTACGTTTTGTAATTAATTATAGTAATACTAATTTTGATGTGCAATGTTCATGCACTTGTATGCAACTTGTCAACCGATCTCTCTGAATATCGCGGTTTTACAGGTCCACTGCCCCTACCAGAAATAACAAAGTGTGCCACAGTGTGAACACACTATGTAGACAGATAAATTGGAGCGTTTTCACAGTGTGAACACTCATCACACGGTGAACACACTGTGAACGAAGCAGTTTCACACTGTGGCGTCAGTGTGCTCAGTGTGTTCACAGTGTGCCACAGTTGGTTTTCACACTGTAAAAACGCTTACATTTAACATTGTGGTCCACACTGTGAAACAGAGTGTGTTCACACTACAGTATGTTCTTTACGGTAGTCATGTCACACTTTGGCAGAAGGTTGATTAAATAATAATGATGGATTTCAATAATGAGAGTAATACGCTTTATCATGTAATGCAAGCTATACAAGCAGTTTTTCTTCACGAAGATCGTTTTTTTAATTCATGTTTTGAGCGTTCAGATTTATATTTCTCGTATAATGTAATGTATGACGATAATAATGTCATTTCTAAACATTTACATTGTAACTTGAATTCATCAGATTAGAGGATCAATATTCCTATACAATTACTTATCAGAATATATCTTACACATATTGCTTTCAAATTGAATCGTCTTTGATATTAATTCTACGATAAGTTTGCCGTGATCGTTCTACGTTTTGTAATTAATTATAGTAATACTCATTTTAATGTGCAATTTTCATGCACTTGTATGCAACTTGTCAACCAATCTCTCTGAAAAGCGCGGTTTTACAGGTCCACTGCCCCTACCGGAAATAACACAGTGTGAACACACTATGTAGACAGATAAATTGGAGCGTTTTCACAGTGTGAACACTCATCACACGGTGAACACACTGTGAACGAGGCAGTTTCACACTGTGGCGTCAGTGTGCTCAGTGTGTTCACAGTGTGCCACAGTCTGTTTCACAGTGTCAGTTGGTTTGCACACTGTTAAAACGCTTACATTTTACACTGTGGTCAATACTGTGAAACAGAGTGTGTTCACACTACAGTATGTACTTTCCGGTAGTCATGTCATACTTTGGCAGAAGGTTGATTAAACAATAATAATGGATTTCATTAATGAGAGTATAATACGCTTCATCATAATTGCAAGCTTTACAAGCAGGTTCTGAATCATTAATTATTTTATCTTAACTTGATGATTTACAATTCGTTGTATAAATCTTTGGTAGCTATAAATTTAATTTAACCCTCTATATCATAAATTACTTTCGCATAACTTGATGATTTACAATTTGTTGCTTAATCGTTTGGTAGCTATAAATACCAGTTAACCTCTAAATCATACATTAATTTATGATGACTTGCAATTTGTTGTATACTAGTTTGGTAGCTATAAATGTCATTTGACGTCTTTTCGTAATTGATTGTTCATACCAATTGTGTAGACCAATTTATTATCTTTTGCCATATCTTTTTGAAAAAGAAGCTTTATTTCAGATTTAAACAAAGTACAAAGCGATTATCATTATCCTTGTCGGATGTCATTAAATCAATTATTCTTCGGTAGCTAGACGAAATTCTACCATGACATTACTCACTATTATACACAGCCATATAAAGGGTCGTGAGTTGAGAAGCCTTTGTACTTTATACCTTATAATCAAAACACAAAAACACATACAAACAGGCGTATAAATTAACATGTAATGACTTATTATAAAGATAACATTTAAACTTCCTTTTAAAATTACATAGAGTAGGACATTGTTTTAATTCATCTGGCAAATCATTACACACTATCGCACCTTGATAACTATTAACTGATCTAGAAAATCTACAAAACGGAGTAAATATTTTATGTTAATTTCTTGTTGCATTGTTTACTGTAACTATATGATACATCATGAAGGTGTTAATTGGGCTCCAAAATAACGCTGCCCACATTTGTTTCCTTTGAAATCAATTATAATTGCAATTCGACCTTTAAGGGGCATGATAAGAATGTACTCTTTTGAATTGTGCGAGAAAATAGGTTGATGTATAATTTTACAAGCAGAGTCCGCAAAGTCTTTCCTCATCTGTCATTTTCACACAACCTGCATGATGATTTATAATGTATGTTTAATTGTGTAATATATCTGTTATTGTCATTTAACCTATTTATTGTCCTACTATTACTAATAAACACGACACAATTAAGAAAAGAGATGGCAAAATAATATAGAATACAATAACACAATTACAAGGATTAGAAGAGGGTATATAGACCAAACATTCATATCGATTTTAATGACATCACAATCATACCGTGAAGGTATAATCAATTATTCCTTGGCGAAAATCCAACATTGCTGCTTTATACACAGCGATGTTAATTAGGGGTAATGGAATTGAGAATATACCATATTTCTGTAATCATGGTAATACATGCAGCCCCATACATTATGTTGAGCATTACAATAATATTTAAGTAATGCACTACATTTGTCAAATAAAAAAAAAATCCCATATAAACTTCCCTTGTACCTTGTTATTCGGCTTTTAGCAAAAGGATAATCATGACAAGGCGTTTCGATTATCAAATGTCTGCCTATTTATGAAAATGTTTATTGTTAAATGACAAACGTTCCGTTTCGATTGAGGTAGGTGGTAACATTGTCCAACATTGTTTAACGTGTTCACTAGCTAAACAGTGTTCTCTTTCTAGGAACTATCGCACACCATTTACAAGAATCTTACACTGATAATGGTATATAATTGAAGTCTCAAATACACATGGTTGAAAAGTCTCATAGATCACTTTAATAGATAAATATGGCGTCACAAGTGTTATTGTAAATCATGCAGCACCCGATTCTCTGATGCAAAACAATTTTGTTGCCAACGGCAGCAGACAATTCATAGCCAGTTCACTACTTAAGTTGTGGACCATGTATACATTTTATGGGAAAATGCAATATTTCAGTACAAATAATAGAATCTCATCCTAAACCAACATTTTTTGAAACATTATACATCAACCATTAGTATCGGTAAACACAGAACTGTGTTACTCTACAATACGTTTGTACGTTGATCAACGTAAATTATTTGTTAATGAAAATGTTTGGATATGCCGAAGATGTTATTTTAAATACAAACCATAATTGTAA
>JBAMJV010011087.1:0-24931 GCA_037951105.1 Echinarachnius parma | reverse complement strand
CATCGCTGTGAGGAAGACATTCCACCACGGGAGGCAAACGGTCACAGTCAGGGGTAGGCCAGTTAGTCCAAACTGGTGGAGGCTGGTGCAGGCAGACATCCGATGGGCGACTCGTGGGCCTGTGCAGTAGGGCTGAGTAGGTAGTGCGCTGGTTCCGGGGGAATGGAGCGCCATCGTCGCAGTCATCGGGTGGTAGAAGTTGTACCGGCGTACTGGGTGGCAAGGTGGTAGATGACCCAGGACCACATGAAGAGTTCTTACCACTGCTCGCGATGCTGTCAGGGTTATCGGTCAGGACACACAGACTGTTAATACCAATTCCAAACGTCGCCTGTGGAACATCCGCTATGACATGAACAACGGTCACAGAGCAAGGCTCAGTTGTGAGAGGACCAGAGCTGGTGGGAGCACCACAACCATGTACAAGTGAGGGGACCGGACTACTCTCGATCTCACTGACGGAAAGACCGGAGCTAAGATCAGCGACCGTGGCAAGAACAGGGGAACAGACATCATGCTCACTGTAGGGAGAACTAGGGCTATGCTCAGCAGCAGGAGAATCAAAGCTACGCTCGATGAGGGGAGTGGCATACCGGCCGTCAACATCATATCCGACACATACATTCACTGTCTCAATCTCACAGGAACTCTCTGTGCAGAAGGGAGACTGGCGATCGGTCGAGTCCTCACTCTCTATTGCGCTACACTCCACGTCGTGTTCATGCACACACTCGGTCTCGCTGGGATCACACAGCGAGGTCTTGTACTCGCTTTCATACTCACATGCTCTCAGTCTCGGTTTCTCGTGGGCACTGGTATTCGTGTGCATATCACCGATATCATACGAGAATACATACTCATCACCGAACATAATCTGGCGTCTACGTGGCCTAATCGACACGTCGTTAAACTCCAAGAAGGGAGCACCAACCATAACGTCAACACCAATGCTATCCATGACGTCATCACAAACAACAAAACCGTCAAACCAAAGATCAACTTGATTATCATGAATTAGCGAGAAACAAGTGAGGCCTACGATACTTGACTGACGTATGGGGAGAGACTGATCAGAATCGAGATAATCATCGTAACCGAAATCATCGATCACCACATCCAAACCAAACTCATCAGCAGCCGATTCACTCACCATATTGATATTCGAACCACTGCGAACACCAATGGGGAAAACCTGGTCAGAATATCCCTTGATGGTGGCAGGGAAACTAGGCAAGTCATGTCCGGTTCGGTTTCGGTACATCACATTCACAATCGGATTCGCGCCGGCTGGACACCACCGCTTGGGTGCCCCTGCGGCCGCGGGGTCGCGTCGCTGCGTTGACGCATCGTTCGTGGGCTCGGCCAGGGCTAAGGCGCATCGCTGCGTTGATGCTGCGTGCATTATCAGTGCACAATCACAATACCCAACAGAGATACTGTACCCTCAATTATCACATCAAAATACAGATGAACGCCTGATCCCTCTATATTGGGCGAGATTCACCTTCTTCCTGAATTTTGGTAGCGTATTCTGGGCTGAAATTCAATCACACCGCAAGTCACCACGCCAGGAAAGAAAGATAAAACACCAGACGACTAAGAGTACAGGTTAGGAGTTGTTTATTAACCATGACCGAGACGACGACAACGGTAATCTCAATGCATAACATGCATAACAATAACATCTATGGAACGCCAAATGTGTCAAACACAATACAACTAATTGAACACAATTAACTAATACTGGCGCTGACTGTTTTTTTGTCCACTACTTCAATTATAACAAGTAATTACAAATGTTTATCAAACACCAGACACAACAATCGAGGGCACGAAACACAAAACTCATCGGTTGGAAATCAGGGTCCGTATTGCAATGTTTCGTGCTAAATCTATACTTCGGAGGATAGGGCTGAGTTAGCAACTATATTCTTATCTTGGTGATTGCCCACTAAGTAAAACTAGGGTTAACTTAGCAATTGATAAATATAACTAGATAGTTAGTGACTAAAATACAATGTGTTGCTAACTTATCCCTACCATCCAAGATAGAATTAGGTCGAATTGAAACCAAGCTCGTGGCGGGCTCGTGGCATGCTTTAAACAAATTCATATTATACGGGGCCTGATCTTGAAGTACGTTATGAATGCCATAAACAAAAACAATGAGAAGAAATACGCCATAATTATGTGAATATGCTTTTCATAAGAGTGCATGCATTGCATTATTTATTGTAATATCATTTAATTTAAGGGTATATACGGTACGTTGTATACGTATAGTTTTCTAACAGTGCATCTACGAATAAAGATCTAGATAGTGCAGTTAAAAACAAGGCATCATAGATGATGCCTTGTTTTTCTTTATTTAGAAGAGGGTGTAGTACTTATCCAGATATTCTTCACCAGCATTTCTAAAACAGACTTGTTAATCTAGGAGGTTATAAATCGCTCATAAAATTGTCCTTCTTTTTTAAATATTTATTTTGTTTAGAGATTGAGAATTGTCGCAGTGTTCTTCCATAGTACACATACATAAGGTCTATTTGTATTCGTTGACCATATGCATGCAGTAGGCCTTGACCGCTTCGAAGGTCTCCTCTCCGGTCGGCACGAGTTGGTTCTCGGGGAGCAAGAAACCGTACCTGCCCTCGTCCCTCAGCTCGACGACGTAGGAGTACTTGGCGTCCAGGGTGGCGAAGCCCCAGTCCTCGCTGCAGCCGGAGGCAGCGTCTATATTAATGTTGGAATATAAAGTAGTTGTAGTAGGAACATCAATAACACAATGCAATGTTATACTAATATCCTATCAAGCCCAAGCTATTTTGGCGTTCCCAGGCCAAAGGGGGGGGGGGGGGGGGCACATAGTGCCCCCCCCCCCCCTCCCTCTCTCTAATTCCTATATTTTTTGGATCGACCACTTTTATATTTGGCACACCTGTCGAGCATGCAGGTCAAGCTGAACAATTTTCATTCATACAAATTTCTTCAGGACACCATATGAGGGCGCTATTTGCGATGATATGCACTGATGATATGATGAAAAACGTGGAAAATGCTCTAGATATGAATGCTGCCATTACTGAGCCCCCGACTGAGCCTTGTTCGCCAATGGGCATACGCCCGAGCTTCAGATGAATTTCTACTTACAAAGGGTCCTTGCGGAAGGTCCGTAGACGTACTCGGTTCCATAGACGCTCTGGAGGGCGTTACAAGCAGCAGCGGCGGCAGCATCCTGTGGGAAGATATGGGTTAACAAATTGTATAAGTCAATGAATACTTTATCCCGTTCGGGACTGGTCCCCGAAACGGTCGGGTTTCTGTCTATGGAGAAATGCATTTTCTGCCAAAGTAAAAAACCCTTGGAATAATTAAATGTATCCTTTGCTCATCTCAGTACTACCGTAAATGGCATTTAGTTTTTGCACTCAAACTTTAACTATGCCAACCCCTGCACCAACTAGCGACCAACCTTTCAACTTAAATCTGAATGATAGACGTGACGCCATCATGGCCTGCATGGCGAGAGAATAATACGACGCATATTAGACCACGGGGTGAGCCTCAAGTTAGAACATTTGTGGAAGCCGATGAAGCTCACCCCCAAGACCAATACGACGACGACGACCACCACCACCACCATGCACCCACACCACCACCACCACCACCACCACCACCACTACCACCACTACCACCACAATAACACCACAGCCTCCATCGACAAGAACAAGAACAACAATAATAATAATGTAATTTATTATATTACAATTGATCATCAACATTATCATCATCGTCGTCAAAGTTATCTTCAGTATCATCATTATCATCATCATTTTCATCGTCATCATCATCTTAATCGACTCGTCCTTACGTGATCGTCCGTCTCCCTAGGGAGGATGGCCCTGGCGGTGTACGACCACGGGGCGAGCCAGAGCTGCGAGTAGCTGTGGAAGTCGATGAAGCTCACGAACTTCTGGTTGGCGTTGATGAGGTACGAGGTGGAGCCGGCGACCTCGGGCTCGGAGGCAGCGCTGGGTCCGCGGTACGTGTCGGAGCACGGGCTGGTGCTAGCTCCCTCACCTTAATAGGTAATGATAATTACGTAGAAAATTTTTTGGAAAAGTTTTGGGACATATCATTGATAAAAACGTTCGGGTTGGTGATTTGAAAATCATTACTTCATTATAATAATTCGGATTGCAATATTAAACTATACATTCAAATAAATGTCACTAAACAGTCTGTGTAAGCACAATGTAATTCGCAGTTCATGATCAGTTACATGACTCAGATCGCTGTCCAAAAATTATTACAGTCTTCTGTACTCGTATCATCTTTGTGTATTTTGCGGTGGACACCAATTCAAAACTAAACAAATTACCTATCTATTCCAGGGGCTGATCTAGCTTTTTGCTAAGGGGGGGGGGGGGGGGGGGGGTTGACCCAATGACGATGCGGATACTGTGTGGGTCTGGACACATGATGGCGTTTTCCTACGCACATCACATTTTCACTTGGCAGCCCAAGGGGGGGGGGGGGGGGGGGGGGGGGGGTTAAACCCCCTAACCCCCCCCCCCCCGTAAATCCCCCACTGTATTCACTCCTTATCAACCATTTGCCCCAACCCCTCTATACCCCGTCTACCCCCTACTCCCTATCTCATCCCTTCTTTTTATCACCCCCCCCCCCCCATTTCTCTATCTCCCCAACTAAACCGAACACAAAAAGTAACTACCCCCTAAACAACTGCTCATCATTTCATAACCGATAATTTGTTTGAGATGTCCTCTTACCACAATATTGGTACAGTTGTCATGTACATTGTGTGTGAAAATCAGTGATATTCGTCACTTAACATGCTTAATGGCTAAATGAGCACAGATTAAAGACAAATGGCCCAATTCAAAAGTCACACCACATTGCGAGGGCCTGTACATTGTTGTTAAACCGCACATGTGGCTGAATGCATTGATTATGGTTTATGAAACAATGCTGATTGATATTCCATTCATATGGATTTTTTAATGGCATGCCGTGTGGTAAAATGCATTAATTACCATTGTAAAACAGCGCATGTTTAAATTTTCCAATACTCAATAAATTGTAATGATGAGAATACTTTTGCGAATTTTGTAATATGACAATTTTACTCTTTAATGTGTGCTCACTCAACCATGTATTAATGGTTACCTCTAATCTTTACACATTGTTTTCCTAACTACCATATGGATATTTTGGCAAGACGAAATCTTGATATGATTCTTGGTTATGAAATTATGAGCAATTGTTTAGGGGGTAGTTACTTTTTGTGTTCGGTTTATATTCCCTTCATTTCTCATTCTCTCTTTCTTTCTGCTTCATGGTGTTAAAGGGATAGTTGAGTGTTCTGGTAAGGAGAGTACAGTTTTGGTGAAACTGAATTTTAGTAACCAAAACCTGCATCATTACATTGCAAACTAATAGTTATAACTAGAAAGGAACACAACATTACAAATGACGTAGTAAAGATCATGTTATCATTCAAAAAGAGCCGTTAAAACATAAGAGGGCGCTCTCTAAACACTCATCGGTTTCAACCATTTTGAATCAAATATTGTGCATGTGATGTTTTGTTGAAATACTGATTAGATAGAGAAATAACCAACAACTATTTAAATACCTATTTTGTAACCTTTTGAAAAGAGGAAGCATTTTTTTGATTTTTTAACGGCTGGTTCAAAATTCTCTAATAAACCTGGGGCCCTAGCTTTATTACAAATTGTTATATTTATGGATATTTCGATTTTGATCAAACAAAGTTGATTTTATTATTTAAATATTATGCTCTTTCAAATTTTACACTCAGTTTTTCATTACCTCACCAAAAAAATAAGTAGTCTAGCGCCCTCTCTACCAAAACTCAACTATCCCTTTAATTTCAAATATTTGTAATGATTATACATAATACATAATTATAATAATAATAATAATAACAATGATTATAATAATAATAATAATAATAATAATAATATAATAATAATAATAATAATAATAATGGTACTACTACTACTACTAGTAGTACTACTACTACTACTTATAATAATAATATCAATAATAATAATAATAATAATAATAAATAATGACTATGACTCTCACCTCCCCATTCAAACTCGTAGTTCCTGTTAGGATCGACTCCCCTGCAGACATTGCCATTGTTTGAACGGGTCTTACGCCACAGACGATCCTGAATAGGGAAAACAAGATAAGTGGAAGTATTCATACTTTCCATTGAGTTCTCAAAAACTAGTAACATCAAATATTTTAATTTATAGTGATGGAGTTTTAGCTGACCGTTAATCACCATAACTATGTATGTCCACTATTGCTGCTCTCTACCCAGGTGTATGGATGGGGACCCGGAGGGATGGGAACGTCCTGTGCGCGCCTAATAGGCGACTGGCTGGAATACTCCCTAGGGAGAGGATAATGTGCATTGGTGTGCAGGTATAATTGCAATGTGTATCCGTTGATTCAATTAAATTAACTTGAATTTAATTCAAATCGATTCATTTGCCCTGATTTCCGTTTCAAACAAAATATACATATCAAATGTACAAAATTACACAAATTTCATTTATTGGAAACATTATTATAGTGTTGTCGCTAGAACAATACATAGCTGTGTTAACCCGTTTCAATTAAGTACTCACGTCACTCCATGTGTAGGCATATCCGTCGACGTTGAGCGAGGGGACGATGTAGAAGTCGAAGGCGTCCAGGATCTCGGTCACGGTAGTGTCCTTGCCGTAGTTCTCGAGAAGCTATGGGCGGGAAACCCGAGAAAAGAAAGTCAACCACTTTACGACATCATGGTAACTTGAAAGAAGTCATTGGCGGAATAAGAGAATAGAATAATTATGACTGTCATGTACATGACCTGCAGTGGTGTAGTTCTCCTGAAAATACCAACAGTATGAACAATTATCGCACTTAGCTTCTTACAGTGGGAGGGAGACAGACCCTCCCCGCTCGGTCGCTCCGCTCCCTCGCAATGTCCCCCACACTTTGGTGAAGCGGTTGACGCCCTTGCAAACGGCACTCGAGGCACACAAGGAACAATTAACTTATCCCTTTAATTGTTGTAGAAATGTGTGATGACCCACAATTGATGAAATGTACCATTAACATATTTTAAGGGATCTAGTAACTGTCTTGACTAGTGCAAAAAGTGATGCGTGGTTAATAAAATGTGTATTTGTGTGATCTGATATGTCCAGAAAGTAATGTGCGAAAATTTCAAGTTAATTGGATGTTATTTGGCTGACAAATGAGCGAAAATGCAAAGTGATATTCTTACTTTGTACACGGCTGAAAAGGTCCCGTAGATAATTTTTATATCCGAACACTTCAATCGTAAATATCTTTTGAACGAAATTGAAATTTGAAAAAACGAAACCTGTCCCATGCTTTTATTGTTAATACAAATAAAACAAGGTATGAGATGATGAGGGAACCGCTAGAATTCCAATTGGATTTTGAGGATTTGGAAAATGTTTCTAAGTCCCTTTAAAATACATGATGACCTGCATGAAATATATACCATTAAGTGGGTTAAAAGGGAATATAAACTCCAATTCATTGAGCCAAACAGCACTCGAAACACACAGGGGGTTAACTAAGGAAACTATGAAAGGAAACACTCACGGACTTGGTGATGAACATGACGGTTGCCGGGGAGACCCATTCACGGGCATGGATACCACCCTGCCAGTACACGGCCTGCTTGGTGCCGATGCCTCCGGTCGAGATCTACACATCAAGGGTGAAATCGTTTTTTTTGTTGCAAAACAAAGTCATGATTTAAATGCTGCAGAGATTATTTCAGAAGTAATACAAATCTAGAGATTAGCGAACAAAGTTTAAAGAACAAATTCAAAGTTGATTAAGTTGATATAAATAACTGAATAATAATTATCATTCAATTGATTTTATTCGAAAATACGATAATTATCTAAAATGAATGAAACAAATCAGAGCTCCATTTCATAAAACTTTAATTGTAGTAAATATCCATTATTGTAACTACCGTCATGATCGTGTTAAGAGCCAAGCAACATGGAGCATTACATAGCTGTTCTGTTGTCATATATTAGTTACAGTAATTAGACATTTCAACTGTTGGAAAGTTGTATGAAACGGGGCGCTGAGACCTGAGACCTTAGATTGACCATTCAATATACGCAGAATAAGGATTAGATATCCGACTTATAACATCATGTTCATGCAGTGGCGTACCCAGGATTTTTTCAAGGGGGGGGGGGGGGTTATTTTGTAAAATTTTCGAAGCCGAGACCAAGTACCTTCAAAATTTTCGAGACCGACACCACGGTCCGTCAAAAATTTTAGAGGCCGAGACCAAGACCATTGATTGAGAATCCCTCGGGGGGGGGGGGGGGGCAGTGGCGGACACACGATTTTCCAGGGGGGGGGGGGGGTCCCAACAAAAAAAATTATGGATGACCCCACGACGCGAGGGAGCGAAGCGACCAAGGGGGGGGGGGGGGGGGGTGTGGGAGAGGGGGTGTCCCCTCTCCAACATTTTTAAACACCCGAGGTTGTGAAATATTATGTATTATATATTATGTATATTACAATTTTAGCAATTTCACATCAGAAAATTGCCATTTGTTTCACTATTTACAGGGTCTAAGGCCAGGCACTGAGATGGATGTGGTTTTATTGAAGTTTGTCTTGGGATTTGTTTGAAAGTTGTGTAGTGCATCTGCACAAGATTTGTTCTAAAATGGCTCAATTAACAAAGAACATAGAACATACGTACTTTATCTAATCTAGTATCAATGATATATAATTATGAATGTTATTATACACCACTATCAACAGATATCAAATGGGCCTTTCATGTTGAAAAGGTATAATTGGAATAATTTTGTAAACTCGAAGTTAACTTACCCGAGCCTCAAGATATAAGTTCGTGGAAAATTTTCGAAGCCGAGACCAAGAATTTCATCATTTTCGAACCCGAGACCGGGTTTCTTCGCAAATTTTCTAGGCCGAGACCAGGTTAATGAGGGTCGAGACCGCTTGTAAGTGGTCTCGAGACCGGCTAAAATTTGAAAAGGGGGGGGTTCAAACCCCAAAAAACAGCAATTTGGGGGCCAAAGGGGGGGGGGGGGGGGGGGTTGAACCCCCCCCCCTGGGTACGCCTATGTGTTCGTGTATGAAAGGTAGATTATAAATCGGATACTTGGTTGCCAGCTTTAATACCTTGATTCCGTTGATGGCGCGGCCCTCGCTGGAGGTGGCGATCTGGAACTTCTGAGCAATGGCCGAGTTCTGGGCAGCGATCTCAGTGACCCACTGTTGGATCTATAGAAATTAAGAAACCAAACAAGAAAGAAAATTAATACAAACAAGAGGGTAAACTGAGCAAAACTAGTCGTGTTTCAAACAGTTCTACGATCGAAAAGTTTGTTATACCGGTGAATCATTACCAACTAATTCTAGGCAATGGTCGGAAACCGGGATTCGATCTTTGCAACCATATAGTTGATTTGATGAACATTATTTGTAAGCGAACAAGAAGGCAAAATTAGAAAAGAATGTGGAAAAACGAGAATTCAACCTCGTTTAAATGCCAACAAAATTGCTTTGAACAAAATAATAACCCCCTGGTCCTCATGAATACACCGTGGATGAAAGCAGCAATGTGGATGAAATGTCTTGCTGAAGGACATAAATGCCGGCGCATCAATTTGGTTTCGAACCATAGACCCTATATGGTTGGAAGTCAAGCCCAAATCAGATCACGCCATAACTCCTCCACAGGGAGACAATTTGCGAAACTGGTTACAAATGTAAATGATAATATTCCTTCTTCTGTATCATGTGTATGGGGCATATAATTTGTTTAAAGAAAAGGGCTAATTATCATCGATAGAAGCATTTTGAAAAATGTTCATAACAATATGACCGTAAATGATTAAGAACATCAATAATCTATATACCTCTGCGTAGGTGTGGTAGGTAGTGTAGAAGCTGTCGTCGACGGTGATGGCGACATCCTCGGTGGTCGCACGGGCCTGAGACTCGATCAGCGACTGGAGGTCGTCGATCATGACCGAGTACTCGACACCGCCCATGTCCAGGAGTTCCTTGAGGTCGGCCAGGAAGCGGGGCTGGACCATGATGTCGGTGGGGCGGCTTGTGACGCGGGTTTGGCTCCAGAATTCAATCTGTGTATCGTGACGTGGTGCGGTGGAGATATCATTTTAAATGTTAACACATGACTTGTGGTGGTTTAGCTCTTTGCAATAGAATGTCTAAAACATTAAGATCTTTGCACCACGACGAAATATACAATTTTAGATGTTCGAACAGCAGAAGATCAGAAATGTAAACAATGCGGGACTGACAGTGTATATTAAAAACTAAGAACTTAAACTCCTTTTTGACCTGGAATCAAATTATGAGCATTATCACAAGTTCATGGTTGTTCATGGCCAATCTACACAAGTTTCTCTATTGTGGAAGGGTGTCATAGATAATTATTTAAGTCTTGGAGCTTTTGTAGAAACGAAATGTATTATAGCTCTCGTTCATTTTGATAAATATCCCACAAATTAGAGAAAATAATGATTTGAAAACTTGGCATCGCAGAGAGAAAGCTCCAACCAACAAGATGTTATTATAATGCAGAACTAACAATGTATAAACGCCCTTCTCACGACTCTCAACCATTTATATTATGATGCAACAGGTTAAGTTAAAGTTAAAGTCTTTCCCGTACCAATGTTGGCACATAAGGCGGCGCCTATCTCCGTTTCAATAGCCCTAGGCCACACGTCTACTAAATGTAGCGACAGTTACAGAAGGGGGCTAGTCCTCTGGTAACTCGTGTGATTAACTTTCCCTTCTCCATTCTATAAATGCCGAGTGTCTGGCTAGAAGGCAGATGGTATACCATTTTTAAAGTCTTTGGTATGACCCGGTCTGGGTTCGAACCCGGGACCTCCCGTGCATGAGGCGGACACTCTAACCGCTAAGCCACCATGCAACAGGTAGCCTGGCTATAATCCTCCCCAGGGAGCTCAGAATGTGCACTTCAATTGGAATCTGACTGTGATTGTGTATCCGATGGTATAGTAGTATAATAACGTGGGTAACGTGCTTTTAGATGATGATGATGATGATGATGATGATGATCTATCATATTAAGGTGCTCTATAAATCGACGTCAAATTATTATCGTTATAATACCTCGTCTGTATAGGGTTGGAATACTTTCGTCTTCTCTCCATAACATTGTTATAAGTAATTTCCTGGTACTATGGTTACTAAGTTACTCAGTTAAACTTAAAATTATGGTAGGCCATTGTGCTTGGAATGAAGCATATTCAAAAGCAAAAATATAGATATTTGAGACTTCTGACAAAAATGTTTATATCAATAACTTCAAGGCTCCTTCATGTATGCCTTCGTTTCATCTTATCACGAGTAATTAAGAAAACACGATTACAAGTGTGAATTTAGTAAAATAGAGTACAGATCCAGGAGAGATTTTACAAAGATTCTAAGTGGAATTCACAAAGGAGGTTTATGTAAACCATAGTTGAAACCATGATCTAAAAACGGAACAATCACATTTGCCAATTTCTCATGATACGATTGTCAGAGCTTTCTAACCAGCAGAACCAAATCGAATTCCCCATCTGAACACATATAGACACCTCTTCAACAACGCGTAGATTCAAGATTGGTAAAAAGTCAAACAGTCATGCACATTCTTTATCTATTTACAAATGGTGCAACATAGATTGTATAGACCAAGGTTTAAACCATGGTTTATTTTACATAAACCTCCTCTGTGAATTCCAGCTTCTAAGTTCAACCTATATACAGGGTGGCCCATAAAGGATGCAACACCTACGATCGTTAATTTTCATCAACACCATCGACCAAATGTCATTGTTTTTCCAGCAAAATGATACCATGAGCATTGATTTTGGGTAAGGCGTTTGGATCCTAGGGCCATTTTTCTGAGGCAATGTCGTGTCCTAAATTTGCTACTTTTTCGTCTCCAGCGATCCTCGGAACACTGAGACATTCTCGCCCCACGGCCTGCCGTAGAATTAGCTGTACATAACAATGGCTCACATTGTCTTCCTTACAAAGGGAGAGCAGTCATGCGGTTCTTCTGTACAGCTAATTCTATGGCAGGCCATGGGGCGAGAATGTCTCATTGTTCAGAGGATCGCTGGAGACGAAAAAGTAGCAAATTTAGGAAACGACAATGCCTCAGAAAGATGGCCCTAGGATCCAAACGCCTTACCCAAAATCAATGCTCATGGTATAATTTTGTTGGAAAAAGAATGTTCTACCCAATCAAACAACAAATAATGACATTTGGTCGATGGTGTTGATGAAATTAACGATCGTAGGTGTTGCATCCTTTCTGGGCCACCCTGTATAGTGATGTAAGTATCTTTGTGAAACTACACCCCCATGCAAGAACGCCTAATTATTTACCTGTCCGTCAAGGTCCTTTTTCAGTGTGTTGATGTACTGCAGTTGGCGGTCATCACGGGGCTGCACCCGCAGAACCTGGTATCTGTGGAGTGAATACTTGATATTAATATCGTTTTCATTTTATTTTGTTTAAATATTTATTTATATTTAAGGATCAAATAAAGATGTGACATATGCAATAAAAATGTGCGTTTCTGTACACAGCCAATGTTTAACGAGTAATATGATGACAAATGCGGTTCTTGTTGAGTGTGTTAATGAGTATACTGCAGTTGTCTATCATCGCGGGGCTGCACGCGCAGAACTTGGTCTCTGGAGGCGAGAAATATTCGTTAGAGATCTAGTAATTGTGTTGATATTATTAAACAAAATATTACAAGGGTTGATATAATGCGTATTTCTGTGAACATCCAATGTTTAACAACTACGATACGATGTATTGTTACAGTAGAACCGCGTTAGCACGAGGAGTTGGGAACATGAAAAAAATGTTATAATATCAGGTATAATTATGATATTATAAGAATTCATCATTATAAAGATCACAAATAACGTTTTATTTTATATGTGCACGAAATATGTAAGGAAGCTATTGAAAACTAAACATATTCCATACAAGCACAAGTCAATTATTATTCCGTTATATATAATTTGTTTTGTTAATATAAATGTGTCAGTATTATTAATTATATTACCTTTCGTGAATGTAACCGCATTTAACAAAACAAACTTCAAAGGAACACAAAACAAAATCAAATTTGAACTTGATCTTGAAAAGTATATTACATTTCATTCCTAATGCCGTTAGCGCTATGAAATAAATAATTTAAAAACATTTTCACAAGTTTATCATCTATCCTCGTATCGTATTTTTTTTTCTTCTCCCTTTCAACAAAAAGGAACTGTACAATTATATATGTATACATACCCGTCATAGCGTACGCGGGCCGAAGCCACGGCGAAAAGGGCGGCCAAAATCAGAAACCTCATCTTAGTAGTTAACTCTCGAATGTTTCAACTGCGATCTAGGATCGAGGGCGAAATCATCTTTTATATAGGATATCTAGTCGGCTTCGACTGGAAAAAAAAAAAACACATTTGAAAACTAGGTTCAAGTTTAGGGGCGAAACCAGAAAATCGGAAACTAGGGAGAAGTAGGGAGGTATAGAAAAAACCATCCACGTCTCATCTATAAACGAGATTTAAAAAAAAAAAAAAAAAACATTATAAAGGAAAAGACGATAAAGCCAAGAAAATAAGTCGGGCCCTTCTGAAAATGTAAGCAATGTGTTATTTGAGAATTGTGATCATACACAGAGAGAAAAAAAGGGGGTAGGGGTTGGCCCCCACCTTAATAATTATCCTTATAGGAACTTTATTATCAGCGTATCGGTCAATCACAACTTGAAGACGGTGCGTGCAGACTGGTAGATATGGGCAATTCCACGGTAACGGAAGGACATTCAGACACAATTTGGGAACTTCAATCAAATAATTCCAGGATCCTGCTTTTGATTTTTTATTCTAAATGGCATGTCTTTGATCCTTGTTGGGACACCTTTGATTTCCACTATTTCTAAAATTTTGACCGCATTATGTAAATTAGATATGGACACTAATGAGGCCGGTAACGGAAGGACGGCAAAATGGACATGGATTTTCAAGTTTTTTAGTTATGACCCAATCTCTGTGAAGTTACGAGGTTTATCATGTTAAGTTGGCTACTAGTCAATTTCCTTATGTTCACAGAGTATAACACCACCTTTTAAGAAAAATATCTACGTTGGTATATTAATTATGCGAAATTAATTACTCCAGTGTTCGGTAACGGAAGGACGGTAACGGAAGGACCTCTGAAAAGTCTATTGGAATTGTACAATAAAATTAATTTTGAAATTTAAAGACCATTTATGAGAAGGAAACATCTCTTTTGTGGTCTAAAATGAGTTTGTATCATAGATAGCATATGGACATCACAAGCATTTACATTTCTTTCTTTTTTCTTACTATATTTCATGCTCCAATGGCTCTTATTCATGGTCAGTCCATGGTAACGGAAGGACACTCAGACACAAATTGTCAACTTTAAGAAAGACATTTTTAAATACTTGTGTTGTTAGAACCGTCTATTTTGATAACAATACTTCCAAAACATACAGTTTTAAGGTCCCATAATTTTTTTTATTTTTTTTATCTCCGCACATTATTGAATATGCATACAAATGAGGTCGGTAACGGAAGGACACTAAAATGGAAAAGGTTTTGTTATCAAATCAGTTTTAACTAAAACTCTGTGATATTAAATAATACAAAATATTTTAAGGGTACACATTTCATTCTCTGAAGGGTTAAGAAGAATTTACTTGTTCTTTGATTAAAATTTGTCCGCAGATATTTGAGTTATTTCACACAAAGCGGACCAATGTTCGGTAACGGAAGGACATAATGGACTATATAATATGATGACGTCATAATGAAGGTAAATTGAGCATTCCCATTGGTTGATTACCGATGCTTAATCCGGTATAATCAATGGTAAAGTTATAATACATATGTATTATAACTTTTCAGTATGTACAAACTGACCATAGAGAGCCAAACGAGCTGCGCAGGGGATTGCCTTGGAGTGCGTAATGTGCTCTTGTGCGCTTGTTCTTGAATGGGAGAAATGCGCAGAGCGCGCAATTATTTCTAATACGCGCTGGCACTTAACACAGTACGCAGGGCCGACAATGGCTGGAGAGAACACTCACAATTTGAGCAAGGTCAATTTGGGTTTATCAACATGATAACCATATCAGTTCCTCAAAATAATCATATTATATAACAAATAGTACATGCTTATTGTCGTTAAATATTCCACAATAGACACCTCTACATTTTTAATTTCTCTCGTGCGATTATATTGCACTCGGCCTGCGGCCTCGATGCAATATAATCGCTCTCGAGAAATTAAAAATGTATCGTTGTCTATTCTGGTATATTCAACTCCAAACCATGCACTATTTGTATAATAATGTATGATATGACACAGTAGGGTCATTCCATGTCAAATCACCTTTAAAAAATAGAAAATTTTCATCGCAGCCCCCTTCAAATTTGCTAATATTTGGTATGTATGATATTTCAACCTTTAAAAGCGCAAATATTTAAGTTTTAGCCCAATCCGCCCAATGGTTTTGGCGCTATGGGGGAGTTTTATGGGGGAGTTTTGTAAGAAATGGGCGTGGGCACCATTTTTCAAATGGCCATTGTCCATTAACCGTTGGGTCAATTTATTTTGTAAAGGTGTCATTGGACTGGGGATGTTATGTGCAATCCATTTATGCCATTTGTGTTCATGCATGAGCGAGTTTGGATACGATAACCTTTGACCTTAGATTTTGACCTTCCGTTTTACCTCGTGGATCAAATAATGTTGAGAAATTTGTTTGCTTAAATCTTGGCTTGATATAATTTCTACAATATATGAAAGAATTGGAGATATGTTATTTCTTGCTTTTTCTACAGCCTTGTTTTTAGTTTGCAAATTTCATGTAAAATTTAATTATTTTAGACCTACACCCATGTCCAAGAATTCTATAGGGGTGTATTGTGTAAAAAAAAGACCTATTCAAAGTCATGATCAGAGCCTATTCACACCCTGGCTCACCACAGTTAAATAGACCTACTAATCCCCATACAATAGAAATCCAGACAAATGGCATCATGGTACAAGGGCCCTGTTGCAGAAAGAGATAAAATCAATTGTGAGCCAGATCAAATGTTCTAAATGCACAAATCTGATTGGTTGAAACACAGAAAATTACTAGTCTGACCACGCTACGCCACTGATAGCTGGCCATTGTAGGTATTGTCTCATTATTTTGGGTTTTCATATATGAGAGACCAATTTTTGAACATAAATGTTGTCATAATATGTAATATGAGGTACCTTGTCCATCTGTTACCATTGTATGGTAACGGAAGGACATTTTCTTTTGTTATTTATTAATTAACGAAGAAACAATGAGTAATACAATTGTTAGCAATGGGAAGGCCTACTTGAACTTGCTTTGCACTGAAGATTGGTCTGCTCTCTAACAAGTATGTGAGCCACAAAATTAAAAATATTGATTTTTCGGTAACGGAAGGACATTTTCATAGGCTGAAAATAAGAAGTCATTGAAGCATAACAAATCAAATTAATCATACAAATTTACTATTTTACAAAATGGTCATATCTCAGGAGTCAGAATAATGTGTTTTAGGCTTAACTGGGGAAATATAAAACAAACACAGGATCAAAACACTTTTTCACAAAAATGTCAAATTTGTGGGGTTCAATTATGGTTATAAAGTTATTATAAAAAAACAACTAAAATTATGTAAAACTAAAATTTTCTCATTGAATTAAAAAAATATAGAATTTAAGCTTTGATTTGATACCAAATTTGTATCATAAAAATGCTTGTAAAATGTTTGGTCAAATGTCCACTTTGGCGTGGAATTGCCCATATGCGATCTTTCTATAACTTATCATAATTAAGATAAACCATCCCAAACTGAACAGATGGTTATGATCAATCAAAAAATTGTCTGTTTTGAATTATAATCTTTTAAAAAGCGCCACGTATAGGTATATTTGTTTAATATTGCATCATAAATGTGGAAATGTATTATTTATATTTCTTTATAAAAAATCGTATAGGTATAAAAAATTATGTTTACCTGACCCATATCCATGGAATCAAACAAAGAGAAAAAATATGACATTTATACATAAACTTGTGATTACATGATATCAACATAATTACATACCGTCCTGCATGTCCTGTCTATAACGACCGTCCGAGTGCGAACCCAATCGATGCCCCGGCAGCGAAATTTTTTTTCCTACGAACTTTTTGTCTCTGGCGCATGCGCACATGATTCCTACGAACTTTTTGTCGGATATCAGACTTTAGTGAAAACTCTGCATGATACATTTACTAAATGAACCGCTACTCTACCATGTATTATGGCAAAAGAAAAGAAGAGTCATGAGAGAGGTTTCGAACCCATGATACCAAGTGTTGAAACCCACAGCGTGACCAATAGGCTACGTAAACCGCTGATGGTCAGTATGGTCTCATTGTAATTATAACCCTCATACTCAATCCTAGTTATGAATATTTATGAGTAGCCCACGTCGCTGCTTATGAATAATTCATTAGAACAAAAAGTTCGTAGGACATTTTTTTTAGCGCCCCGGCATATTGTATGCCCTTCAGGCTTCAGCCCCCCTTCAGCAAGGCATTTAATCCACATTGCTGCTCTCTACCCAGGAGTATAAATGGGTACTTGGTCGGGTGTTAAATTAGCCTGTAGCGCTCTATACATCATCGGGCAGCTTGGACTAGTATGCTCCCTTGTGAGTTGAGATGGTACACAAGATAACTGTGCGGGTTTGAACTATACCTGATGACCAGGGGTAATACTGCGCCTCTGATATACATGGCACCTAGATATACATGGCGCTCTATAAATGCTATTATACTGTTGTTAAATGGCGGTGGAGGGTATAGTAAACAAATATACCATGCACTGAGAGCCTCTAGTTGAAATTATGGATTCCGAGGTGACAGGAAAAGCACTATTTTCTGAGGGGCGCTAGCCCCGAAGAACATAGTGCTTTTTCTGTCACCGAGGCATTTTTCTGTCACCGAGGCATTTTTCTCCATGGGCATTACTATGTTTGGTCACATGACGCTATGTAGACCAATCACTGAACAGGATTTCATTCATGTAGGATATAACACGGAATATTACATCCCGAGTGATTTTAAATGCTATTGAGGGAAGAGTAAATAAGTCCCGAGACGAAGTCGAGGGACTTATTTTCTTCACGAAATAGCATTTGAAATCCCGAGGGTAGGAATATTCCGTGATTTTCCCGACAACAAATTTAAAGTGATCCCTGTAAAGTGTCAGATATTGCACAAAATGACATTTGAGACTTCAATCCTATATCAATATCATTCTAAAATACAATTGAAAGATTTGTGAAAGTTTGAAAGAAAACGAACACTGTTTACCTAGTGAAAAAAACGAATATTGAGTTCATATTTTATCACCGAATACTGATGGTCTGCCATACTTTTGTCGCAGTAATGAATGATCCGTTCGAGATATTCGCACCCGTGTATTTTTATACACGTAGTACATAATTCATGGAATTTGAACTCGCTCGGCTCAAAGTTCAATCTCCGGAATGTTCTCACGGGTGCTGCATGCGGACGTTCTCAGCTGAGACAATAATACTTTTTTTCAATTGCGTTGATTAACGCTTTAGAAATAATGATTTTCAATGATAATTATCTTCATACTAAAGGGACATTTGAAAAAATCAAACCCTATTTTATTCTTCTCTTACCATAAGCTAAACAACACGGTAGAAGAGAAACGAGGAAGCTCCAAGTAATTTTCGTGGATTTGGACACTTTACAGGTATGACTTTAACAAGTGTTTTATCATCTGACTGTCAAACACAGGGGTGTAATATTGCAATGGTATATCCAAAAATATAACACCGCAGCGGCATGTACTGTATTTACTAAGTCATGTGATAAATATTATTATTATTTTACCACCTAAGGGACGGAGATAGAAGACAGTCTTTGTTATGGTGTGTTTTTAAAGACATTACTAATTAACATATTAACTGCTTCCTAAGGGAGTAATGATAAGTGGTCTTACTAGACAGGTGGTCCCTAGATCATATTTGAATTATACTGCCATATTTGGAGATGAGATAATGTAGACAATATGTAAAGATTAGCGAATATAAGTACAATACGACTACTATGACCACCTTTTAGCTGATTACATTTCGTGATATTTCATTTGAAAAGTAATGGTAGCTTATTTCTTCCAATAGCGTATACTGTTCATAAACTATAATGTACATAAAACATAAACAACATAAGAATAAAATACTGTTTTTGGAGAAAACCGTGTCTATTATAGGACTAAACAATTATTTTTGGACATAAACACATATTTATGCAATATTAATACCATTAATAACTAGGACAAAGTATTTCCCTACCATATATAGTCAACCATTCGTTGATGGAAACCTTTGAACAAATTTAAGAAGATTACACGTTTCATCTCCAATAGCGTTGTGTTTTGTATGACTTAAAAAAAATGTATATTTTCATTTCTGCATTATGTTATCGGTATAATGAAACAAACGTAGAGAGGGATATACCTAATTCACTGGGAAAAGAGACACATGGGTCTGTAAACTATAATTGTCTATCTTATCTTATATTTTAGTCAACAGCATACATTTCCACCGCCGTCATAATCTTATCAGGCTACACATAAAGTAATTGAGACGTTTTTTCTTCTTTTCATTGTTTATTTTAACCATTTTATCATATTCTTTTCGCAACATATGTTTCGATTCACCACGGTCATATGGCGGTACATGCACGTAACAATTACGTAGATAATATAACGGTCTAGTTGAGAGACGGGTGCAAAATGGTCCAGTTTTATCAACCGTTTAATAATTAGTTGCAGAAATATAGTGGTTTATAATTATATATCATCAACTTTATAAGTATTATTATACTAGCCAAGTGCAATACATATTTTATTATTTTGAAAAATGTAATTCGTTCCTTATTACTTTGGTCAAATCCTAGATCAAGGTATTCCTAACCTGATAAGGTATACTTAAAATTCCACATGAAATATGTTTGATAAATCAATATTTTATTTCCATCACTTCCACGCACTCCCGTGGCGGATAATGATCGAGTTTGTGACGTGTGCAAAATGACCCATATATTTTATGCAAATAGAGTTTGATGTGCGGCCATTTTAAATGTGATGCTTTTATATCAATTCATTTATAACAGATCTTGCTTTCTAGAAATTAATTTTCAAATCTCATTTTTGTTATCAAGGTGTGTCCTAATTTGAAAAGTTTCATATTAAACTATCACATTTTCACTGATTTGATTTTGTCTCATATAAGTAACATTTTTTAGATGTGAACTTTGGTTTGTTCAAGTTTTGGTCGTTAACTCTTAACGTGCCAGGAATTTGAATGCTCTATGACATGTGCGTGTATTGTAACTCGCAAAAATGCGAGCTTGGCACTCCTTGAGTAACTAGATTAATATTTGTTCAAGTATTAATGAATGTGTTTATGATCGTATATGTTAATAACGTGTACAAATGGTGTAGACATTAAACACATGCACATACAGCTACCGACACACCCACACATACAGACATACACCAAACGAACGAAACATATTCAATTTCGCTGACCCCGATATTATCCTTCATGCTCGTACGCATATTTAAAGCAAGGGAGTCAACAAAAGAACTAGTCGAATAATCTGACTGGTTTTGTTTAACCACTACTCAAGTAATTGAGTCACCTCACAATTTAAAACGATCGAGGGCACGAAAGATAAAACTCATCGGTTGGAAATCAGGGGGGTGTTTCACAAAGATCCTAAGTTGATCTTAGCACTAAGATGGTCTTAAATATTATGGAAAGCCATTAGATTCTTGAAACAGTTTTATAAAAGTTATGTTGAAATGCATAAAATGTTGATTCAAATCATATATATTTTCTAATTATCGAAGAGATTCATAATCTTCACATAAAATTCATGAAATCTCTTTGATAATCAGAAAATATATATGATTTTAATCAACATTTTTCGCATTTCAACATAACTTTTACAAAAATGTTTCAAGACACTAATGGCTTTCCATAATATTAAAGACCATCTTAGTGCTAAGATCAACTTAGGATCTCTGTGAAACACCCCCCTGGGCCCATATTATACTCACGAATATTAGTTTCGTGCTAAATCTATACTTCGGAGGATAGGGCTGAGTTAGCAACCATATATGGTTATCTGGGTAAATACCGCTCAGTTAATACTAGTTCCAGATTAGGTTTAACTTAGCAGGTGATAAATTTAACCACGATAGTTTAGTTTTTATAGTTAGTTACTAACATACGTTGTGTTGCTTACGTATCTCTATCGTCCAAGATATAATCAAGTTGAAACTAAGCTAGCTATAGTGGCATGAGTTTTTGTATGAATATACGGGCCCTGATCTTGAAGTACGTTATGAATGCCAGAAACAAAAACAATGAGAAGAAATACGCCATCTGTGAATATGTTTTTCATAAGAGTGCATGCATTGCATAATTTATTGTAATATCATGTCATTTAAGGGTATATATACGGTACATCGTACGTATAGTTTTCTAACAGTGCATCTACGAATACAGATCTAGATAGGTGCAGTTAAAAAACAAGGCATCATCTTTATTTAGAAGGGGGTTTACTTATCACTCTGCCGGATAAAGGTATTCCTCACCAGCATTTCTAATACAGACTTGTTTATCATGATCAAGGAGGTTATAAATCGTTCATAAAATTGTCCTTCTTTTTAAAATATTTATTTTGTTTAGAGATGGAGAATTTTTGTAGTGTTCTTCCATTATTACATAAGGTCTATTTGTATTCGTTGACCATATGCATGCAGTAGGCCTTGACTGCTTCGAAGGTCTCCTCTCCGGTCGGCACGAGTTGCTCCTCGGGGAGCAAGAAACCGTACCTGCCGGTGTCCCTCAGCTCCACGACGTAGGAGTACTTGGCATCCAGGGTGGCGAAGCCCCAGTCCTCGCTGCAGCCGGAGGCGGCGTCTGTTAGTAATGTTGGAATATAAAGTAGTCGCAACACAATGCAATGTTATACTAATATTAACCATATCAAGCCTAAACTATTTTGGCGTTCCCAAGCCCAAGGGGGGCACATAGTGCCCCCCTCTCTAATTCCTATATTTTTGGATCGACCACTTTCATATTTGGCACACCTGTCGAGCATGCAGGTCAAGCTGTACAATTTTCAATCATACACATTTCTTCAGTTCACCATATGAGGACGCTATTTACGATGATATGATGAAAAACATAGAAAATGACTGAGCCTCGTTAGCCAATGGGGCATACGACCGAGCTTCAGTTGAATGTCTACTTACAAAGGGTCCTTGCGGAAGGTCCGTAGATGTACTCGGTTCCGTAGACGCTCTGGAGGGCGTTACAAGCAGCAGCGGCGGCAGCATCCTGTGGGAAGATATGGGTTAACAAATTGTATAAGTCAATGAATACTTTATCCCGTTCGGGACTGGTCCCCGAAACGGTCGGGTTTCGGTCTATGGAGAAATGCATTTTCTGCCAAAGAAAACAATTTTTGGAATAATTAAATGTATCCTTTGCTCATCTCAGTACTACTGTAAATGGCATTTAGTTTTTGCACGCAAACTTTAACTATGCCAACCCCTGCACCAACTAGCGACTAACCTTTCAACTTAAATCTGAATGATAGAAGTGACGCCATCATGGCCTGCATGGCGAGAGAATAATACGACGCATATCAGACCACGGGGTGAGCCTCAAGTTAGAACAACTGTGGAAGTCGATGAAGCTCACCACCAAGACCACGACGACGACCACCACCACCACCACTACCACCACCACCAACAACACTACCACGACAACAATAACACCGCAATCTCCATCGACAAGAACAAGAACAACAATAATAATGTAATTTAGATTACAATTGATCATCAACATTATCATCATCGTCGTCATCATCAACGTCGTCAACGTCATCATCAGTATCATCATCATCATCATCATCATCATCATCATCATCATCATCATCATCATCATCATCATCATTTTCATCATCATCATCATCATCATCATCATCGTAATCGACTCGTCCTTACGTGATCGTTCGTCTCCCTAGGGAGGATGGCCCTGGCGGTGTACGACCACGGGGCGAGCCAGAGCTGCGAGTAGCTGTGGAAGTCGATGAAGCTCACGAACTTCTGGTTGGCGTTGAGGAGGTACGATGTGGAGCCGGAGATTTCGGGCTCGGAGAAGGCGCTGGGGCCGCGGTACGTGTCGGAGCACGAGCTGGTGCTAGCTCCCTCACCTTAATTGGTAATAATAGTTATGCAGAATTAAATTTACCCAGTTTTGGGATTAGTCATTGATAAAAACGTTCGGATCGGTGGTTGGTTGCATGATATCCATGAATTAATTTATAATTACTGCTTTTGGCTTTCAACAAGCTTACATTCAAATAAATGCCACGAAACAACCCTGCCGGAAAGAACACACTCATCCACAATGTGAACACAAGTGAACACACTGTGTTTCACAGTGTGTAGACCACAATGTTAAATTCGAGCGTTTTTACAGTGTGAAAGCCAACTCACACTATGAATACACTGTGAAATTGCTTAGATACACGGTGTTGAGCGCATCTTTTTACACACTTTGAACGCAGGCAATTTCTCACAGTGTGTTCAAAGTGTGTTCACAGTGTGAGTTGGTTTTCGATCACACTGTGAAAACGCACAAATTTAACATTGTGGTCCACACTGTGAAACACACAGTGTGTTTACACTGTGGATGAGTGTGTTCTTTCCGGCAGGGAACGTATAGGTAGCAATGTTTATAATTATGTAATTCGAAGCTTATGTTCACTTACTCCCCCTTTCTCATCAATTCTTGTTATCGCCCCCCCCCCCCCTTTTATCTATCTCCCCCACTTTATTCCGTTCATTTCTCACAATTCTCTCTTGCTTTGTGCTTCATAGTGCTAATTCGAAACGTTTGGAACACTAATAATAATACAAAATACATCATGAATATATAATAATGACGATTGTGTCAAAGGTTTGTAAATAGCGTCTTCATGCTCACCTCCCCATTCATACTCGTAGTTCCTGTTAGGGTCGACTCCCCTGCAGACATTGCCATGGTCTGAACGGGTCTTACGCCACAGACGATCCTGAATAGGGAAAACAAGATATTAAGTGGAAGTATTCATATTTTCAATTGAGTTCTCAAAAACTAGTAACATAATATATTTTCATTTATAGTGATGGAGTTTTAGCTGACCGTTAATCACAATAATGTCCACTATTGCTGCTCTCTACCCAGGTGTATGGATGGGGACCCGGAGGGATGGGAACGTCCTGTGCGAGCCTAATATGCGACTGGCTGGAATACTCCATACATGCCCTAGGGAGAGGATAATGTGCATTGGTGTGCAGGAATAATTACAGTGTGTATCCGTTGATTCAATTAACCTAACTTAAATTAAATCGAATTAAATTCAATTAAAATCGATTAATTTGCCCTGATTTCCGTTTCAAACAAAATATACATTTCAAATTTTATAAAATCACACAAATTAATTTATTTGAAACATTATTATGATAGTGTTGTCACTAGACCGTTATATAGCGGTGCACGTTTACATTCAGTACTCACGTTACTCCAAGTGTAGGCATATCCGTCGACGTTGAGTGAGGGGAC